>JAOVVG010000031.1:4658018-4678192 GCA_028566375.1 Leptodoras nelsoni | reverse complement strand
TATATATATCATCTAATCCAACCTTCTGACTGCATACCAGGCCACCTCGTGTTTATGTACCATTTTATAATCAGATCAGAACATATTATATAAATTGTCATGCTCACACATGGTTACAATTAGCATTTCCTTTAATTTGGATCTACAACACGGATATACAAAGTCCTGCCTCTTCAGGTCACTGCAGCCAAAGCAGTTGTGTTGTTGGTCGAGGATTCAAACTGAGGTTTGAATTCAAAGTTCACCAAACTTGAACTTGGTGTGAAATGTATATATTCTAGAAGTCTGTAGAAGACACATTCCATTTAAATGAATTTGATTTCTCCTGAGAAATTTCTACGATGAAAGTCTAGTGTGAACTGTACGCTTGCACATTCAGTCAGTTATCCAATCAGCCAATCATGTTGCAGATGCAGGTCAAAGGCTTCAGTTAATGCTCTCATCAAACATCCAAAAAGGTCTAAACTCTAAATATCTTGTTGATTGACCATGGTATGGTTGTTCATGTGATGGACTGGTCTGAGTATTACAGAAACTGCTTATCTCTTGGAGTCTTTAGCATTTACACACAATGACGCAAAAAAAACCCAAACATCCAGTGTGCAGCAGTTCTGTGGGCAGAAATGCCTTGCTGATGTGAGAGGTCAGAAGAGAATAGCAAGAATTCAAATCATTTTTAATCATTTAATCATTTTTACACTGTGGTGAGCAGAAAAGCATCTCAGCAAGTACAATGGCCAAGTCACTGACATGAATATTTTTCCCTCAGTCTGATGTTTGAAAACCTGAATACAAACTGAAGGAACAGATGATCCTATTAAAGTGACTGGTGACAGTAGAACCCTTAAAAGTTTCTTTGAAAAAAAAAACCATGTTGATGGACATGCAACGGTTCTAGATTTCTTTTTTTTTGACAAGGACATTTTTGCTTGGCATGAATCCAAAGACGAGATCTGCTTTGTTTCAGATAAGGAAGCGCTTGAGGACAGGCAGGGCAATAAGACCTTTGACTAGAGCATGATGATAACGGACAAACGTGGTGTCCATTTCACATCAGCTATTTTGGTAATGATATTTGCTTAGCAATTATTATGAAATTTTTGATTAATGTATTATGTTCACATTTTCCATTCCTTTTTGTTACTAAAGGAAGGTGTCACTCTTGCTGTGGTGACAACCCTATGCTCTTGTATGCTAATTATAGGACAGTAAAGATGAGCTATTCAATAATTATTGAATATTATTGATTATTCACCTGGCTTTAAGTCCTGGTTGAAATCTTAAAATTATTTTGAAGCTCAACAGAATAATATCCCATGAGCCTATAGAAAAAAAACGCTTAATAAGCATGTTTTTGCCCAGCCAAAAAAAAGAGTAATGACAGATAATGTTAACTGCACTGAGGAAAGACCAGTCATATTTTTTCCTTATGTATCACAAAATCTCATTTTAGAGTGGACACTGCCTTTGTTGGCTGCCGCGATCCACAGACCAGATTTTCTCCTTTGAAAACGTGTTTTTCCACACTGTATGGACGCATGTTATACATCAGTCATCTGGAGTGAATAAGACCAAAAGCCATGTGGGCTTCACTTCCAAAGGACCAACTGCATCACCACCGCACACAATTGTTCAGAATACGCACGAAACACAGAGGCTTTGCATGAAGCTGAGATATTGCTGTGGTTTCAAGGCCAAGATAAATCGGGCTTGAAAGACATCAGCCGAAAGTCTGGTCCTCCTTCAAGAGCTACACTTACATCAGAACCTCCCCATTGGGGAGAAGGGAACCTATTTTTCTGCAAACAAGCACTTCTGGCTTGTACCTAACGAGGCTGTTTCTCTGGTTTTGCATGTGCGTTGATCAGCAAGCTCTTCTTTGTGATAATTACAGAGCTTGTGAGATCATTGACTCTTCCTTTCAGGCTCTGATTATCTTGGTAGGGATGACTCTTAAGTACCTTGTGTATTTAAAGCACCTATATCTAATGGGAAAGTACTCAAATGCAGTTAATGGATTGCACTGTGGAAACACTAAACGAGACCAATTAACCAGACAATGGTTTAGTACCAAATAGTTTGTTGAACACAGTAATATAGTTAGGCAAGTTTAAATCACACATTAGTTCAGCACAAGTCATATCAATTATTAAGACAGCTCAGACAAATTAAAGTAATAAAAGTGTGCCCCACAAATCAGATATTACACTTTACAGATCATTTACTTGAAAGAAACGTATCTTTACAAACCTCTGCATTCTCGACATGCGGTGCAATTCCATATCATCGCTGCCACGAAAGCCCTTCGCAAAAGGATTGTTCTCAATCTTTAGCTGAGTAATCTACAAAACAATGAGCAAGGCCAGTTATCAATTTCCTCTCCGGTCATTACAAAAGGGAAATAAAAGTACTTTCAAATGTTACACAAAGATATGCAGTTGTTTGAAGGAGGACTGAATCTGTAATGTGAAGAAACAAATAAAAAAAAGCCATTTCCTTGTCTTGTCACCTTTTAGAAAAGAGCAATTATTTTTTTTTGGCACTGTGAGCTGTTGGTGTTTGCCATCTGTGGACAATGTAATAAATAAAAAAGATGATGTCAGGCTACAGTTTTTTGGCCCCTCTACACTATAAGTAAAACCATGTACATGCTTCATGCTAAGTGTCCAAACTAGTTCAGTCATGTGAGCTTACATAATCATCACAAATGAAAACGTGTAATTATAAAAACAAAAAAAACCCAAACATATTGATGATGATGATGAATCTTATTATTATATTGTAGAATATTTTAACATTAGAACATTTTAATACACTTTAAATTTAATAGAACAGATGTCCAACTTATCAATTTCTAATGCATCCTACATTAATTACCTGTACCTGTAATTAAACAGAAAGAGAGAGAGACAGAGAGAACGAGAGAAAGAGAGAGAGAGAGACCCACACAGAAATTGCATGGCGTATTGCCAAATATGAAACCCACTAAAACCTGATGATCTTTGCATTGCAGAAATGAATACATTAGAAAATGACAGGATCTGTAGAAATAGGCATTGTAAAAGTGCAAGCTGTCCAGCTCGCTCAGGGGTTTTGCGTATCTCCCACACAGGCTTTCCTTGGCAGGTTAGTTGTTGGCGATGTGGTGTGTTTCCCAACAAGACGGGAACTTTAACTGCATGTTGGCTCTCACTTGAGACCCCGTAAAAGATCTTCATTTTTAAGCTCTCGTAAACACACTTAAACCTTGGCAGATGGAAGTTCTTTAGGTGCACCATTTTGTGTATGCTATCCATAAATTGCATTAAAAAGTCAATTAAAGCAGCATATTTTGCATAAAATACAAAAGGATTCATAGGTCTACATATTTTACACAACTATATTTAAAAACACAATCAGAGGATTGCCGAGAAAGGAACTGACATAGTTATTTTTATTATTTAGCTACTATTTTTATTAGACTAATAATAAATTTTACTTTTTTCTTGTCTCTGGATTGTACTCATACAACACTTGTAACTTCAGTATACCTAGAATAGTGCATATAGTTTATCTTTAGGCTAAAACTTCACTCTACAAACTAAAAAATAACCATGCATCTTAGATAATTATAAATATACACTATATCCACATGTTTAAGTTGAAGATATGAAGATATATTAAAGGCACAAAAAAACCTGGATGATAGCACCCTTGCAGCAAAGCAAAGCATTAGCTTAGTACAATTTTAATGTTTTTCTTTCAGTCAGAATTTTTAAATCTATTTTTAAAATTCTAGTAACTTCTATAAGAGAAATTCCAATAATCATCGCTTGCATTTTTACATGAGTGACATTTAGCCTACATAAATAAATAAATAAATAAAACATTGAATTAATCAGTGAAAAATCATGCACTATGGTCTGAAATATGAATTTAGGGAATATTTTATAGCTATACAAAATCCCAATTAGTTTTCTCTCAAAGTCACCAGTTAAGTCGTTGAATATAATCATTGTGCCTCGTGCCCTGAAGACCACTTGGACGGATTTCCGGTTCTGAGAGGTACTGAGTTTTGATTGGCTCACACATCATTACCAGTCATCACCACCCACTGCCATATTCCTCACAGTACACACTAGCACCTGACACTAAATGTCCTTACAGCGAGGATGTGAAACAGACACTTCAGGAATGTTTATTTAAATTCTGACTAAAGGAAGTCTGGAAACATATCGGAGAGAATTTAAATGTATTTAGAACCGAGCCAAACAACACACTTGGCTGTAGTGTAACAAGAAGCCTATTAGGTAGTATCGCAGGGATCTCATTAAAAGCCTCTGATCAACAATCGTGGATCACTGTAATCTACTTAGCTGCATGCCTACAGCAGTAGGCCTGTTGACTACAGACTACCCCTATTGCAGTATATCAAGTTAAAAAATTTTGCATAACAAGAAAATCAACACACTTGTCAAAATAATATCAAAATAAATCTATAGAGTATTTGCAGGAATGTGAAACATTGTATAAATTGTCAATCAAAGCTGCTTCAGAATTGTGATAGCTTGTCCTATTTGAAACTATTCAAGGCTACATGTTAATTTTTAATATTTATGCAATTTTTTACCTTTTGAGTATTTTATTTTCAGTAAATGCATTTTAATGAAAGAAAAATGACAACGGAGTTGGGCTAAAGAAAAAGCAGTACATAGTTGTGTGATATAATTTTCTCAAAATGCTGGCGAGAAAGTAATTTTTTTAAACTTTTATTTTGACTTTTTGGACTCAAAATTTTACTCAAAATTGTTTTTTATAAAGATCTATAATTATTGCTGTAATCAAAGATTTTGTATAGAAATACATTTAACAATTGAATTTTTATAAAGTGTAGAAAGCAAAACTGTTAAAGTCAGTAACAACAATATGGATGCTTCAAAAGAAACATAATTTAAAAACACCCCAAAAGAAACAAGCAAGCCAGCAAGCAAGCAAACAAACACAACAACAGCAGTAAAAAGTCTCTCTCAGTGACTCATGTTTGCACCCAATGACTTTTGTTCAGACTAAAACTATTTTATCAAAACTGAAGATGCCAAAATCACAGTTTTTTATTAATTCATGTCTACTGAGTTAATGAAAACAAATGAACAAACAAACAAACAAACAAACGGAATAAATAAATAAATAAATAAATAAATAAATAAAGAAAGAAAGAAAGAAAGAAAGAAAGATTTAGCTTTTTTCATTTATTTCTATCCAATTACTTTAGGCCTACGTTTTCCGCATTTGATTTAAATCAAATGCGGAAAACAAAACAAAAAAGTTGTTAACCTGCTTCACATTTTTCTTTTGTACGCCAGTTAAACTGGTTATTACTTCAGCTAGAACTGTCGGTTTGAAAAGTGACAGTATGCAGATTAGTCTATAATAATGCTCCGGTCATTAACAGTCACTTTAATGGCATTAGGCACTTATACGGCTTTATTGTTTGTTAACACACAATAACGGGCGTATTATAAAGACACGAGCTTTGCCTTTTATTAGAACAAATATTAAGAGCACTTGTAGGGAAACGCTAAGAATGTTCAAGTGCAACGAATTTCTATTATCTGTAGTCTACGTTAAGATATACAAATTTGGCAGAGATGTAAACCAAGCTGAAACTATCCAGTTATCCCACAAACATTTCGCGAAAAATGTGTCGATCAGCTCGCGTAGTTTTAGAAACCTTACAATTAAATTCCACTGTCATAGGCAATCATGATACATTCAACATAGTGGCAGGTAGGAATTCTTCTCATTTCTTTTAACTATACATCGCCGTCTCTGATGTATTCAAATATAACAAGATTACTCAGTAACATATATAATCAGAATATGCTGCTTTTATTCTTTTATAGACAAACAGTTTAAATACACCAGCGAATAGAAAACTATTGCTTTGAATTAAATGTGAAGTCTTGATGTAAAAAAAACAGCCAAATTCGTCAGCAAGAAGAGTTACGTTATATGGGACTCCGATTATAGTTTTTATTTATGTGGAAAAATGAAACGACCAAAAAGTCGCATAATGTGTCTGAATGAACAGGATATAAAACACTAAAGCAACAATGTATGAAAGAGTTTCAAGGAAAAAAATCGCTTAAAATTCGCTTAATAGATATTAGGCTAAACGTATTTCTTGAATGAATAAGCAAGCATTATGTAATCGTAGTTTTGGCCTAATGATCTTTGACTTGACGAATATTCACAGTCATGGGCTATTTTGCGTAATCTCCAGTCCTGAAATATGGCCTAATCATTCAGGCACTTTTATTTGACTGTTTTTATTAGTGCAGGGTCTGATCCAAGCCAAGGCAAAAGTAGTGAAGAATAGCTACAAGTTATTTCTCTAACTGTGCACACATCATCTCCTCAACTTACCTTGTGGTTCTGGTAAGACGTGACCGCAATGAACGATGTTTCGGGGAACACATGAGTGCAGAAGGCGGTGTTTTTGGAGCCGAACCCGTTATTTTCATCCGCCTTTACAATGTGGATCCTCGGTTGGTATTTATGCATAGAGTTCAAAATGATCTGAAAGGACAAAAAAAACGTTATAGCAATTTTCAGAAAAGCTGAAAGGTGGAATATATTGCATGATATTATTTGATGTTAAAAACAAATAAACCGCGTGGCACAACTTTGCACTCATTACGCGTTAATCCATCGCCCAAAACTCATACGTGAATTAAAACAAAAGTGTATGCATGCAAAATGTTTGTGCATCCGTCCATCGCCATAATCAAACACCTTGGCCTTCATTTGGCTTTTTTGTTTTGACCTCCTGTGACCTGTTGGGAGTAAAGCATTCGCCGTTGTTTTGCGGCATGGCCTGGCGACACCGAGACGCTGCTCACTCAGTTGAACTTGAGCCCTCGACTCGAAGCTGAAGTCCCTGTTATCCACAGAGCTAAGCCTAAATTGTACTGACACACTCAGGAGTCATGGGCATTACCCGTGAAGAATCTAATAATGCCTTCTAATGGCCACTTTTAAGTAGAGATAACAAAACAAGGAAACCGTGCACCCTCCACTACTCTGCACAAGAAAGAAAGGAAGAAAGAAAAAGAATGAATGGATTAGGATATTATCTTGAAAGCTACAAGTTTTGCAATCTGTTTGTCTAGAAAGAAATCTACTTGTAGGTTTAAAGTTTTATTTAAATATTTAGAAAGTTTCCTGTATAAATTTGATAAATACTAAAGTATTATTAATAATAATAATAATAATAATAATAATAATAATAATAATAGTAGTAGTAGTAGTAAAAGTAGTAGTAATCACAATACACTATTATGCAAGTTTGTTTTTTTCTGAGTTTGCATAGTTATTTACCAACTTGACTTGAATTACATGGGTGACCAATTACGATTACAATGTTCATTTGGATGTGTTCATGAAATAAAAGCTCAAAAAAATAATTAGAACATTGCTGCACATATTTGAATAATGTGCCTAATATTTTAATATTTCATGAAATGTTTGTGAGCTGAGGGGATATTACACTTTCACAGATTCACTGTCCTGGCATTCATTTTCCAATTTAAATGCTAGTTTATTCTTAGTGTTAGAATATCCTCTTTGATATGCCTTGTCTGTTTTTCTGTCTGCTCTTGGCTTGCTGATTGATAGGAGCAGCAACCGGTTACAAAGCTGAAGAATATCTATTCTTTAAATACTGCACTCAACACCAGGCAACTAGTCCTCCATTCATAAACCATATGGAATGGTTACAGAGTTACAGCAAATATAATCTACTACTTCCCTTTATTCTTTTATGACCCAAAAACATACAACATGGGTTGTCAGGTACAAAATACCTGAGCAAGAGAACTCACATCACTCTTGTGGTGTAAGAGCATAAACCTTGCAAAGCTGTACCACAGAACTACATCACACTAAGTGTTTGAGTCTGAATTGCGATCAGGGAGAAGACAGTTTTTCTGGCATGCTTGTGGCAGGACCACCCAGTAGGACTACAGCATTAGTATGAGTTTGGTGCCCTCTTGCTCTGTATCTTCCTTTGCCCTGATAGTTTTTTTTATGATAGCAAGGGATCACAGAGGGCCCTGATTTCTTGCCCTTCTCTTTCATGTCCCTGACATCACAGGGATTTTGAAACCATCCAGATTAACAATTTTGTATACGTTTGTCCATCACTCATCTTGCGCTATCATTATAACATAAACAGTTTGCTGCACTGATATCCAAACTCCACCCTGTGAGTCAAATATTTTTAAAGAAAGGGGAATGGTGTTTGGTACTAAAAATGATCAAAGTGGATTAGGGGAGACAAAGCCAGATAGTTTTACTTTGGAATACTCAGCTCTCCCTGGATAACTATCAGATTTTACTAATGTGAAATGCTCTATCATCAATAATTGTTTTCCATTAGATCTTGATGTAAAGTTTTATTTTTTGTGAACCTAATTAAGACCAGTCCCCAAAAACATGAGCCATGTATTGCCTTAATGAATCCAGTCCGTTCTGCTGCATAGTCAGCTGACATTGCTAAGTTCAGTAATTATTCATAGGTCTGAAATTATTTCAAGCACCTGGAACAACAAGTCGATAGATTGTTATTTTGGTGGAGAAGCCATACTTCATTTATGAATCCCAGGTTGCTCTTTCAGGATAAAAAAAAAGATGGAAATGCCAAGAACCACTGCAACCAATCAAAAATGCATTCTGGTCAAAAATTTACAACACTGCTCACATTCCATCTGGAGCCCAATTTCATTTTGCCAGCTGGGGTTTGGCAAGAAAACAAGCATGATTAACTTAAATCCGAACCAATGGAAAACTTGTGATCAGCACTTAATAGTGGCAAGGGATAATATGGCATCTTCACAGGGTAACTGCATTTAAAAAATTCAGGCAGCACAGATTTAAATAAGCCCAACATCTAAACAGTTTATAGGATGTTTAAATACAAAATGTAGGTTTCTGACCGAGTTTCATTTTTGCACAAAAAATGATTTTTAGATTTCTTTTCTTAATGTATGCATCGTCTCAATTATAAATCTGCATGTTAATATAGCTCAGAATACAATCATGAGGCTGGTAAAATATCATAATTGTTTAAAAAACCCACAATATTAATTATGCTCACATCCCAGTACGGGTGCTAGGCTATGAATAGGCCCACACACTACTCCATTGCTGGAAAATACTAAATTACAGCGAAAATTAGGTGGTCCAGATGTAGCCAAAGAAGCTTACAGAGCGCTCCACATAATGATCTGACATTATCTAATATTAAAGACTACAAAATTATTCCTGTGGCACCCTATTTTCAATATTATACATTTCTTCAGAAATCTATTTTAGATTAAGTTCTGCATAAATTCATGGAGTAGAAATGTAAAACTTAATTTCAGGACAAGTATCTTAGCGACAATATCTCCTGAAATTACATTTCAGGTCCATCAAAGGCCCGTGGTACATCATTTAAAAAAAAAAAACAGTCTTAATTTATAATGCTTTGTTTCTAGTACATTAAAATGTGTTGCCTACGTCAGGGCTTCTGGCATTTGTCAGTGACGCCTGCAAAGAGTCGTATTCACCCTCTACTCGAGTTCCGATGCTTGTAATTGGCTCCAAAAGCAATGCTACCTACCCGCACTTAAAAAAATGGCCTTAAAACTTACAATGCGAAAAACTCACAATGAGAGATATATGCATTCTCCGAGTCGGTCTGAAACGCGTAAAATTCAAATATGCGTAACGCAACAAGAGACGTGTTTAAACCGTAGCTAGCTATTTTAGATATGGAGTAAAAATGTAAAGAGAGAAACATAACAAAACAAGTGTTTACTTACATGTCCAAAAGGATCGAGGTGGTTGTTGGTGAGTTTGAGTTTCTGGAAGGAGACGAGCTGTCGCATCCAGTGCGCGCCTGTGGCTGGAGAGTCGGGATGCACGTAGAGCCTGCCTGGCATTGCGGGTTCTGCCTTTCCTGTTACTGACCTAGAACACACGCCAAAAATATCATAACATAATCCGTCATCTGTACCATATAGTTTTCATAACATCTCCATTTAAGTCTAAAATTCATACAAAAGTAGACCTATTGTGCAGTACGCACTAAGCGTGAGGGACAGAAATACGCCGCAGCAGGTTTGGTAAAGTATATTACATTTTATTATTTATTATTTGAATCGTAATGAAATTCACCGGTAGTATTTTTAATCAACAGGCCAAGTTTGGGTTTTGATAATAATTAAGAGTCATAAACAGTTAGCAGGTGTATTGGAATTTATGTCCACTGTGAAATAGCGTTAGGATTTTTCCCCCCAAATGTAATCTAACTGATACTCTTGTTTCGGATGGCTCATTAGCCTGTGCAGTGGCATTCTGACACAACTTTCAACAAACCTTCTGTTAGTTTTTAAAGACCCGTTTGCTGCGTAAAGAGCTAGAACAGAAACAGTAGCTGTCTGAGAGCGCCATTAGTTCCAGTGCTTGCACAGAAGGGATAATTATCAGCGATATTGGCATGTGGTCATCCTCACTGAATAACCTTACATTTAAAACCGCTGATCCAGAAAAGAGCGCCTCAAACTAATTTAAATTCTGTGTCGTTTCTGGTAGCAGGGAGACAGCGAGGGTGAGGAGGGAGAGGTACACACAAGTGTTAAAGAATTTTTTTGCCCAGGTTCTTTTTACCAAAAATGTAAGTTAGTTCACTTGTTTGGCAGTCACATTCCTTGCCAAAATGACAGCTAAACTGACTTAAAACGACTAGTAGCCTATTTTTAGATTCTGAGGAAAACTGCTCTCAGAGAGTAATACGATTTCTTATCAATGTTATCATCACTATTAATAGTGATGCGTTGACCTGTTGCTTGTGTTTATTGATTTGTATACTTCTTCAATCCAAAATCACCAAGATTTACAATTTAAAACAATGCAAGAAATACACCTACATTTGGGATGTAAACTTTTGTTAGCATTCTCTATATGTCGTGCAAGGAATCTATTGTGGTCTAAAATGTGAGGCAGTAAGAGGTTAACGGGGTGTTTCATGGAATAACCAAATGTGGTTGAAACAAGAGAAATGCCTGCATTTTCCCCTCTTACGAAGCAGGCAGCCGCTGAATACTAAGCATTAGTCGAGGACAAAATTGGCAAGCCCGAAAACTTTCATTTCTTGGCTCGAATACGGCCCCGGCTTCCCGAAACTTCCAAAAATATTCTGCTAGCCTCCTTTATAGAGTGAAAACAATTCTGTGTAAATATACAGCAGTCTTACGGTTAACTCTATCGTGCACAAATAACTTTCAGAGGTGTCCTACGAACCATTTATTATCGGCGAATTTATAGCGGTGGTCGTCCGCTGGCACGACATCCATCAGAAGAATGTATTTCGTTTTGGGGTTCAGTCCAGTGACCTTCACTTTGAAGCTCGGGAACATTCGCCTGTAGATGAAAATGGGAACATTATGGCATTGAAAATAGGCCTGAAATGATTAAAAACAATGGTTAAAAGTGGGATTTCCCTCTTTCTGGGTAGTCCGAGTTCCAGATATTTTTTTATTTTTATTCTTGAGACGTATAATTTATCAGCAATAGGCATTCGATTGATGTAAATTAAACAATAATTCAAACACAGCGTCTATACATACGCCGTGATTAAAAATAATAATACAATGCAAAACAAAAAATATTATTGTTGTTATTGTTATTGTTGTTGTTTTATTTTTATTATTATTTTCTATAGCATTTTAATTCGTCCAAGGCTAGTCATTTCAGCCCACGCATCAGTTGGTTACTCGTTTATGACTCAGACATTCTGTAACATAAAACGCTTAAAAAATGATGAAAATATATAGTCACCATAAAAGAATTGGACTGTTGTATAGTTTGTTTTGTAGCTGTGGTCGTGCATTGCGCCTAAAGTCTGCTAATAGCCATCAATTCTGTTCCAGAAATTCATGAAATGTGCAACTAAGTTTATCCCTTTCCCCTTATTAAACTAGGCGAATGCATGCACAAAAGCCCATGCGTCAAGTCTGAGGCTGTTTATGGAGTTGCAATGTCGACTGGAGTACAGAGAAATATAGGCCTTCGGGAGTAGTTTGAATGATGTGGGAGGGATGGCAAACACGTTTCAAAAAAGAAGTGAGGAAAAACGAGCTGAATATAAAAGCCGCATTTTTCAGCTAAGTGTGGTGGAGGAACAACGACCTCTCTCTCTCTCTCTCTCTCTCTCTCACTCACTCTCTCTCTTTCTCTCTCTCAAATGTTTTCTGAGACTGTTACTCTAATAAATAATAACTACCTAGGTTCACACACAGTTCTTATGGATTGCTCTTTTATTTCTTGTTATACATTTACACATTTACGCGTAAAACCTCATTCCAAATGGAATTTAGCTAGCAAAATCAGACAATTATTTTTAAGCGGTTATTCCTAAACTATGCTATATACAAGAAGAGCTGTTCCAGTGCAGGCTATGCAGTAAGTTACTCGACAAGGACAAGCAGTTAAATGTTACTAAGAAAAATGCCGTCACAGAAAAATAGAAACTTTACCTTGAAAAAATGCACTTCAAAGCTTCACATAATAATCCTATAATATCTTCGGCCAACAAAATGATGGTGTGAGCACATGAGAGGAGAAACTGGGATTAGGGTTATGTAAACTATAGAGTAATACTATATACAATAATATACAGAAAGCGCTCGGACATTGCACAAACACTTAAAATCCACTGGAGACAAGAAAATGATCTTTTGAAGGACAGTTAAAAGAGCGATTAATTACTAGGAGTCCAAATTTTATTCGTTTTCAGTCGGAATCACGACTTGTTATATTTTGAGACATCACTGACACACGGGCTAAAATGGTCTCTGTATAATCCTAAACTGATGATAAAGACGCCATTGTTCCACACACTTTTTAGTACAGTTTGGGACAAAGTGTTAGTTACTGTGAAAATGCAGTCTCAACCTAAAGCGACCTACCTCCCTGCTTTGGTGATGATCATTTCCGTTCCTACTTCATGGAATTTCATCCACAGCTCACGTTCGTGTAAGTAAACTTTTATCCCCTCCATTCCCTGCACGGGGACACACAGTTCAAAATGGAGCATGAACAAATATAGCACCGTCATCTGCTGGAACCATTGAACACCACACGCAGAGCATAACAAAAGACTGGAGTTGCGCAAGATAAAAATAATAATAAAAAAAAACTCTGTTTCCCACAGTTTTTTTTCCTGAATGTACTGAGAAATGCATATATTTTGCACTGGGGTAATAAAATTAAAATATAATTTAGAATGTCAGAATAATATTAGGCTACTCCAGTTGTATTAGAAAAAAACTAAGAATAAACGGACAACATCAAGCTTAAGTATAAAGAAAATGTGCATAGATGTGCATAGTGTTATTTCTATAAAAAAGAAAATCAGTATAAAAACAAATACAGCCAACGTGAGTTTTAAGCCCACTACTACAGCCAGCCTAACAAATAAATACATAAATAATTAAAGTACAATAAAATGCCTGGGTACATTTCGGCATTTTTGCCGCTCGACTTTGACGTGTTTCTTCTGACTAAACGTCAGATTTGTCTACTTTATTATTAATCATTGAATGCCTATGCTGGCTGTTGCATATGAACGTGAAGTGTTGTGAATAATTAATGAGCTTTGCTATCGGAGCTGTAGTTTGGACCTGGAGGTATACACACTAAACATCTAAACATCTAATACTGAATCCGGAACAACCGAATGCTGGAAAAGCAAATCGCTGTAGGTATAATTTCCACACTGTAGATTTTCTCTGTAAAAATAAAAGAGATAAAGGATTATATTATCTAACCTCTCCATTTACACACGCCTTATTTAAATACACCCTTGATGTTTCCTAAGCCTGTAATCAGTGAATCGCGGGCGACACACACACACACACACCAGACAAGAAATCCCAACCTGTTGAATATAAGTTGTTTGTGATGATGGAGATTTGCTGGAACTTCCATTTTGTTTCTCCGCTTTACTCTCCTGTAAATCCTTTGATACGGGATCATTTGGAGATTTCTGGAGCCCAGAACCTTCTTCATTGTCAGCCATGTCAGAAGGCCTATTTCCCCACTACTTTTACCCTAAAGCCTAGATGACAGAATCAAAAAATGAAATCAAATTATGGATATTTAATTCAACATATTTGGATAACGGCTTTTTCTATACACTTTTAAACGCATACACCCAACACACAAAACTCAAAATAAGCATTGTGTAGAATAAGAATAAGAATAAGACAGGATTCACTTTTGAGAGCCAAATCGTTAGGCCTTCTCTAAATCCTATGAACACACTACATTATATTGAACAATAAATTCAAAAGCGAGTTATATAATTTGTACAGGTATTTATTTCTTAATTCCAAACTCATATTAGACTGTATTTTAGACTATTATTTAATTCTTTCCAATAAATAAATACATTTTGAAAATTAGCTTTATAGTAGTTAGCTTTAGCTGTGTAAAACAGTTTAATCAGTAAACATAATAATAATAATAATAATAATAATAATAATAATAATAATAATAATAATAATAGAAGAAGAACAAAAAGAATAACAATAAGAAAAACAATAATATTAATACTACTACTAGCTCTACTGGCTGCTAATACTACTACTACTACTACTAGCTCCTCCAATAATAACAGCAGCAATAATGCACATAACACATAGTATAAATACACACAGTACAAACGTAGTCAATCATAATCTTAGGCAAGAATTTGACTAAGGTCATGCAATGCTTTAGGTTTTGTAGGCCATTTCAGTGGCAAGCGCTTCCACAGTGCTTGGTTAATGGGTCTTCTTAAACTACAAGTGAAGAAAACGATTTCCAAATCTAGCCCAATTTTACAATCTAGCACGGCGTGAGTAGATCGTGCATCTGTACTAGTGGTACATACAGATTATTACTGGGGGCCTTATTTATACCATTAAAACAATAGCTTATGAGAACCAGAACAACTTTGGAAGTCGTATTACCTTGTACACAGATTGGGGCGGAATTCCGTGATTTTCCGTGACGCTGTATTTTTAACGCGACATATATCCCAAGCTCACGGAACGCTACTCTGCGAACCCATGGATTTCCTTTCCTTTATTTCCACAATCTGCGCCGACTGAGTCTCCAAGCTTCAGTCCAAAAGATAGTGATGATGGAGAAGAGCACACGCTGACGTTCACACCGAGGTACCCGTTTTTCCGCGAGCCTAGTTTAGCAGATACCATCAGCTAAGGAATACCATTTAGGAGGCCACTTCTGTCACCGCCTTCCTCGTCTCTCTCTCTCTTTCCCTCTCTCTCCCCCACTCTTTGCACTCTTTCTCTCCGCCTGCTGCTTTCAACTGGTCAGCGAGTGAGACGTTGTGGAAAACGGAAGCGCCGCGGACAAGCCGTGCTGTAATGGTATTGGTCCGCCCCTGATTTAGCTGTCCTCAGTCTCTCCACCCACCCACCCTCTCTCTCTCTCTCTCACTCTCTCTCTCTCTGTTTCCTTCTCTCTCTATATCTCTCTCTCTCTCGTTCTCTCTCTCTGTCCTCCTCATCCTTACAATATATAAAAGAATATTAAAAAATCTACTTCTTTAAAGACGAGAAAGCACTCAGCTGACGGTCCAAGCGGGACATTGCCTTAATCTCGATAATCATGTACAACAACTGGACCCATATATAATACAAATGCAATTTCTGATACATTTCAACCCAGCCAAGTCGATCTTAATCTGACAGATGTGTAGGACGTTTCTATAGTACTATGTGCAATCTATATTTAGCAGGCCTATAGAGTTGTAAGTTTAGGATGTTCAATTAAAATAGGATATTATATAGGATTAAAAACAATATTTTGTAATTTTTGCAAAACGATAAAGGTATAGAGATACGTAACAAAATATTACAACCACAAATATGCAAGGATACATTCTGCGCAAACTTTTATTGTTATAGTAATAGTGTTTCAACTTGTATATTATAGCGTGTATTCTAAACTATATAACGCAGATCAAACCGAGGGGCTTGCCTTAACCATTGTGCATGAGCATCCTTGCATCCAACAACCAAAATCTTCCATGATAAAACTAATCCGAAGAGGGCAGCGTCTCTGTAAGAGCACAATATGTGAGTACATGGTGTTTAAGATGGAATTTAGACAATACGCCACGAAACCGCTGTAACACTTGTGAGTGTCAATTGCAACGTGAGCATGCACTATGAAATTCAACTCACCACAAACTAGCCGGTGACAAATGAGAACAGGAAACGCCAGGAACATGATGTGTCAATGTAACAGTTTAAGTCAAACCGATGCACTATTATCCCTTGGGCTATTTATTCACACCAATTTCTACAGCTGAAGTTTTTGTAAATAATTCAGCTTGTTGTTGACCTTCTATTATTGGACATAGGCTTTATTTATTACTTAAATAATAATAATGACTTATGCTGCATATAAATACCAAACTATATCACAGAGAGGGCATTGTGTCATTTGTTCTATTTTACTGAATAAGTCTCAACAAAACCATTGCTTTTCAGCTTTTTGAATAACATTCCTGTCGTGAATGGGACTGAGTTGTTATTCTGTTGACTACATGGCTTGGTATGTAGAGTAATATAGTCCTTAAATACGTACAGGTTTCAGAAGGCAGATAGCACTATGTCACACAAAAAACTGATACAAGCAATAAGCTTATTTATCATTTAGCAATCTAGCAAAAAAGGGTAAAAAGTAATAGGCTAATAGTAGTAATTAGTATTAATAGGAGCAATGAATAATAAAAAAAATAATAATAATAAAACAATAATAATAATAATAATAATAATAATAATTATTATTATTATTATTATTATTATTATTATATCCACACTCTAGTAGCAAATACACCCAGGGGTCACACAGCAGCCGATAGCACACCAAGTTCGCCATGTAATTCATACAATTCACCAAATGCATGCTAAATGCATGTTAATGTACTCTTCCTTTAATAAGTTTCTGGCTTGCAGTATGCATTTGGAGAGTTGTAGCTATTTGTTTTATTTTCGTAAACACACACACACGCGCACGCACGCGCGCGTGCACACACACACACACACACACACACACACACACACACACACACACACACACTTTGTCCCGTCTTCCACTCTAACTGAGCTGGCTAAATCGTTAGTACTTAACTATACTCAATCTGCAATAATACATTCAGTAAAAACCATGTAGCATCATAACAGCAACTAGTGTTATAGCTGTTCAAAATCATTCTTAACAGCGCCATAATCTACATTAATTTGAACTCACTTGCTTTGATTAGGGCCAAATTGTTGACCACAGATTAAGGCCGTTTTGTTAGGACTCAATTGGGATACATGGCTGCTTTATCAAAATGTCAGTATGTACTGTTTAACTGTTTCAACAATGTCTAACTGTTGTAGTAGTTTCATACACAGTGCCGCACAGGCCTACCGTATACCGCAAGGCACCACCGCGTGGCAGCTTTTGCTAAACATAGGTGTTCTACGTGTGTTCTTACTAATCTATCTATCTATCTATCTATCTATCTATCTATCTATCTATCTATCTATCTATCTATCTATCTATCTATCTATCTATTTTTAGTAAACTTGCACGCTACATTTTAGTAAACTTTTGGATAATTTAGAACAAATTCTACCAATTTAAGGATTCCATGAAACCTTAACATGTTCTATGCAGACATATGCATACATAGTTTTCCCTGTTCGAAGTCTTTCCACATATTAACTTTTTAAAGCTAAGAATACTTGATTATGCAATGAAAGCTGCTAGAATTCTTAAAGAACCCCGTTATTTCCTGAGAGTGCAGGGGAGGCAAGCTAACACCAGCCTACCAGTCAGCCATCAATAGCCTTTTTACCCATTCTTATTCCTAGTCTAATTTTAATCCTGGACAAAAAGTACAATCCCTGCCTGACAGATTATGATGTCAGTGTCAGCAGGTGTCACAAAAAAGTAAAAAAAAAATCATACCACAGACTTCAGTGAACTGCTAGATTCTAGGTTATATTGAGATTTGTCGAGCGGCAAATCTGCTCAAAAGCAGACAGCCGATGCGTGAAATATTGGTTCATTTTAGCATGAATATACATGAAGCTAACGCGTTAATAAAGCGTATCAAAGCAGATATTTAATTAGATATTTAATAATGATGCTACAGTAGAGTGATAGACATGAAACAATTATGTTATAAAAAATTTAATTATGCTGAACTTTTTAACGCACATTTTGTCTCGTAATGGGAACTCTGTAGAACGTATTAAAGCAGATATTTAATAATGATCCCATAGTAGACTGATACACATGAAAAATGATCTTTCAAGGAGTAAAAGAAACCCCGTAGTTCATTTAACACTGTGTTGCATGCAACTTTGTAACGTTTCCCCAGAATTACAACGTGTTTGCAGCATATTATACATATATATCAGAAATATGTCAGACATGTGTTGTAAATGTTTTTGTAAAAAGGGTACGTTATTGTATTTATATGTTTTGCATTTGTGAATAAGCTATAGTTTTCTCCCAATTTAACCATGCTTGATTACATGCTTATCTACTACTACAAATGTCCTTTTATAATAGTATCCGGTTAATGAGACGTTTTGTGTAATAATAAAAATGTCATTTATTTAAAATAGCACTGTATGTAACACTGGGACACACACTGGGAATGCAAGGTAATCGGAAACGCACGTTAGTACTCATCTAATAAGCTTCGCTAATCAACACAAAAAAGTTCATAAAATATATATTTTAGGTTTTACATACATATTTCATACGTAGATAAAATATTGGTAAAATAAAGGTAAAACTATCATAAATCATAAATAAAACAGGTCTATATATGTAGATAATGCATATCTAGACATATAATACATTCATACAGAGGCAATTATTTTCTAATTATAAATTAGTTACTATAATAAGATATAATACGAACTGTATTGAACAAGAAAAAAACATTGGTCAATATCCTATTCTGAGAGAAAAGACTGTCTTTTAACATTTGAAGAAATGCACACGTTTTGCTAATTAAAGCCGTTAACCAAAAACAAAACACTAGAAAGTTTGGCGAATCAAAACAAAACAATAAAACGAAACGAAATAAAACACTGGACAATAAACAGAAAACAAAAAGCTAAATTGGGATTGATGAGCAAAGAAAACCTCTGAGTCAATTAAGTAATCCGTTAGGCGTTATAGGTTTGGCATGAGAAAAGTTAAAGCAAGCAAACAAACAAATAAACACACACGTTGAAAGTCATCGGATAAGCTGTATATTAATAAAGATCTGCACAGCACCATTAAGCTGCCCTTAGTTGTGGAAAACTTTCTGTATACAGTATGAATTTCGCCAACCTAAAGTAGACAGTGGCTTCATTCATTCATTCATTCATTCATCCATTCATTCGTTTGTTCATTCGTTCATTCGGTAATTTGTTCATCTTCATCAGGGTCGCAATGGATCTGGAGTTTATCCCGGGAATACTGTGCGCAATGCGGAATACAATACCGCCTGCACAGAAAAATCCGTCAGCCTCAGGAATATTGGTATATGTTTTAGCAATTAGTAGAAATTAGAAATTAGTGGAAATTGATTAAAGATGTCGGAAAAATAAAAGCATTCATAATAATTGTTATCCATAGCCTAAATCAGGAAATTAGCATAATTACTGTTAGTTAACCAGCATATGGTATTGGAACTAAGAGTGAACCGCAATAGCTGCTCATTTATCAAACAAAAAACATCTGAATAATGGTAAGTTTGAATCCGCATTTTTTTAAAAGAAGGAACAATATACTCTGCTTTCCTTTATGAAGAGTGTGCCCAACAATACATAAAACCAAACAGAAAACGGATGTCCAAACAACTAGCCTACATGTTGTATTTAAACGAACGATACGTTAAAACTTTTTTTTAAGAACTTCATGAATGACTAAGAATTTTTGAAAGGAAATAGCTCAAATGTAAAAAGAATACTTTATATTAAATTAATTGTTTTACCATTAGTACCAACAAACGCAACAGACATGCCTATCTATCTATCTATCTATCTATCTATCTATCTATCTATCTATCTATCTAT
>JAOVVG010000031.1:4626241-4642119 GCA_028566375.1 Leptodoras nelsoni | reverse complement strand
ACACACACAAAAAGTCTTACTTTCCACGTCTGGTTACAAAAGTATTTTTTTAGCATGGAAGTTTTTTTTCCCGTGTTTATTTTTGTGTTAGAAAAAGAAAGAAAGAAATGTATTATCGGTATGAAGACACTGGCGCAAAGCGCAGTCGCCTTTAATTGGTTTGAACAGAAACACACAGAGAACAGTATGGAACAATGGCACATGGGTCTGCTAGGAACCTAGCAGTGCGGGTATTTTGCGGGGCTCATTACAATCCATAGTCAGAAGGATGTCAATGTGAATGTCATAAGCAAAGAGAATACCTCACAAAGGATTTTTACACAGTATATCAACAATAAATTAATAACAGATCCCTTAGGAAGATACCAACTCCATCATATTTACACGCAATATTCATATGAAATAATTACATAAATACTTTGTAGCTACAGTATATGTCACTATTTACATTATAGTCATTATAACTTCTTCCGTCGGTAAGCTTCCCCATTTCCTCAATTCATATCAATGCTGGATTGTTTTTGTGTACCGCGGAGTATACAATATCAGATGGTTTGATTTTATTTAGGGTATGGTAACCCATGTATGTATATGCACGTTTGCAAGTTCCGAACTTCTGATTAAAGTTATTCATCTGTTTGCTAAATGACTTTCGGGTACATGAGTCTACACATGAGATGAAAGTAAACCCGTTACGTAATATTGCACGCACTGCTTCGTCATTTTTCACGTTGGATGTAGTTGTGTGTGTATTTGGTAATTTAAAAAAAAAAAACGCGACATGCAGAACGCCTGCTTCCATCTGGCAGTAACGGCAGGCTTCAAATAATAGGCTATATAATAACTAATAAAAAAACACAGCAGACATTTTTATTAGATAAAGAGATATCCAATAAACTAAGAATCTATTCTAAGAGTGCATATTACAATTACTCTACTGACACCCCCCAGCAACTTGACATAAAACGTAGAGAGGACAGCAGCAGCTTATTAGACCTGTGACATATTCCTTGCCAAGCTGTTCATTTTCAATACTTCTACGGTAATCTATTCAAACATCAGGAGAAATAAAGAGATTGTTTTAATTTAACAAGACGAGAACACAACTGTTTTTTTTTATTTTGTCTTTCACCAAAGTGCATTTTTAAAATCGAACATTTTTATCCGTAGGTCCGCAGCCTATGTAAACCTGCTTTCGCTAGAAAGGCGTCATCGTACACGATCCATATCATCAATGTCCTTAATGATTCCCAAAGCAGATAATGTCATATTATTATTATTATTATTATTATTATTAACAATAATAGTGACAACAACTATAATAATAATAATAATAATAATATTTTTATTATGGAGAGACGCTTCGCGCTCTGTCCTGCTTTGAATCAAGTCCGCTCACAAGGCGCTGGATGCTCTGCAGCTCGTTGTTTGAATCTTTGTCAGAGCCAGTTTTTGGCGAAAGAGACACGGAGCCAGATGATATGGTCGAGGAACGGCTGGTCACCTCAGACGTGGAGTCCAAAGTTGCAGATACGGGACTGGAAGCCATGACGTCCCCCTTCAGGTCGATGGGAGGAATGGCGGTTGTGAGCAAAGTGCTGTCCGGGACACTCGGTAATGAATAAGGGCTGTACCTGAGCCGCGGGCGTACGGCGTTAAGGAACGGGTGGCGATGGACCGAGGAGGTGGCTGCGGAAGAAGCAGCAGCAGCTGCTGCCATGTACGTATAGGGATATGGGAAAAGGCCTCCAAACGGAGACATCGCCAGTCCCTGCATAGAGAAAGAAAAAAAGAAACCTCTATAACAAGCAAGAAAATTCCGGTTCATTTCTACACCAGAAAGCAGCCACTAAAAGGATACACTGATATAGTTTCATTGAAGTACTGAACGGATTTAACTTCGTCAAAAAAGGCTGTCTCCATACGAGAAGATGTTGGGACTTATTAAAGCAATAAAGTGTGCACAATTGATAAATCGCTGTGTCCATATCGACCTTCAAAATTATACAATTGTAACATGCGTTCATGTCATATTTTTCCCTTAAGCAAAAACAAACACTCCCCCTTCCAAAAAACGTTAATGTAACACAATTTCACTCTAGGTTTTGAAGTTTCCACCTGACCGATTTATTTTTTTTATAAAGTAATTATAAAAAATTTAAACCGCCCATAAATTAACTAAGCATAGCTTTAACGAAAGTGGGCCAAATGCTATCTGTTCTTATAGTCCATAGTAAGGTATGCGCTTAGTCGTGATTTATGATCTACGTGGAATACACTGTTACCGCCACACCTTGAGCTATCAAAGTTAACGATAAAGCTCACATAACATAGCTGTCTGGGTTTAGAAACTACACACAAAAGAGTCTAATAAAAAAGCTGCAAAGTGTAGTCATGGTTACGACAAGACTGTTTACCTGAGATGCCAAGACGTGTTGCTGCAGATGAAAAGGCACTCCCGGCGCTCCAGTCAGGGTTTGCGACGGTGACGCCATGCTGGCCGTGTCCATGCTGGTCACTCCTCCGGAGGACACGGCTGCCAATAATGGCCCCATCCCGGCGGCCATATTGGAAAACGCACCTCCCATATTGAACTGACTGGGATGCAAGAGGAAAGGATGGGCGCTTCCCAGGTGGTTGAAAAACTGCTGTCCGGCCAAACCGGGCGGAAATCCGAAATTGTGCAAGTGGCTCTGGTTCAGATGCGCGCCGGCGTCTGTCTGAACAGTCAGTGGTGTCGTGTAACTCTCCTTGCTTACGGAGCGGCACTCGTCCACTTTGGGCTGCTCTCCAGCGGGACTTTTGAGCTCTTCTCCCGAGCGCGTGGTGCTGGAAATGAGCGTTACAGGGCTCTGTCGCGAATCGGCACGGTTTTTCTCAGTCCTGCTCTCTCTCAAACGAGAGTCGCCTTCTCCAAACGAGTTGAGTTTGTTCAAAGCACCCTCGCGTTCCTTTGCGTCTTCAGTGGTGGTGGTGGAGATTTTGCTGGAGTCTGGTCCTTCCTTGGGGTTTGCATCCCTCTCGTCCTCGTCGCTGTCTTCGTCGCTGTCGCAGAAATCTGGAGCAAAGTTATAACGTCAGCTCGATAGATATAATAACCAGATATTTTTTCTTGCTTTCATAAATCTATTTCATAATGGTGTTAGCAAGTAATTAAAAACAGCAGCAGCTTAGATGTCCTGTGTTTAGTGCTGTCAATAAAAATGACAATATGAACCATTATTCTTGAATAATATTTGCATTATTTGAAACTGTAGTTAGTTGCAATGAATATTCATTAGTATGTGATTAAACTTGAAAAAATCAAAATATTGGCTAATAAAATATGCATGTATGTATGTACACACAATAGGTACTGAGAACCCGAAACATAAAAATATCTTTGTAATTACAACCACCTGCCATAACTTACTACTATAATTATATATATATATATATACAATTTAGACACATACTCGCATGCATATCTGTTCTAATTTGGAACTGTTCTAATTCTAATTTTCTGCTTAAAATACAATACACTTTTTAAAAATAGTTTATGATGTGGATCATATGAGAATCAGGTTACTAGGGCTTCTTACAGCTGCTCTGCTCAGTGTACATAAACGTGCAGTTGTACCTTTTAGGCTCTGCCGACCCACGGTGGCCACGGCAGGAGACGAAGCCTGACGAAAACATTTGAACGACGTCTGTTCGCCGGATGAATCGTCAGACGTGCCGTTCTCTTTTTTCTGGGGCTCCTCATAGGATCGTAAGGATTGTAATGCCAGCTGTTTCCTGTAGCGCAAACAGCCCGTCAATGCTACGTAGCCTAATAGTTTAGTTTCATTTAATTAGTAGTTTAAAATTTAAAACCATTCGCTGAATCATACATTTTTATATTTTAAAATATATACCATATAAAACTAAAACGTTCAGCATTTGCACTTTATTTCCAGAATGCCCATTGTAATTTTTTTGCTGTATTGCCATTAAATTAATTGTTTACTCATTTACCTTTTTTCACGTCTTCCATTTCCAGTATCTCGAAACCCTTTAGCGAACGGATTGTGGTCAATTTTCAGCTGTGTAATCTGAAATGAAACATAAATAAGCATATATTAAATACTATATTAGTGCTATATTAAAAGTATTTCAAAGTAGTTGTTAAGATGCTGATTTTGACAGACCATTAAAATGTATCTCTACACACACACGATGATATTTTGCTAATCGTGTCATCAAGTCATTAGCAAGGAATACAAACAAAATGTACGGATACTTTATTTTTTTATTTTTTTAAAGAATTATTCTTCGACTAACCTAGTTGATCTGAAGAAATTTCCTCCACTCATAAAAATGCGTTTACATTCACAGCCTGGCAGGACCCCCCCCTCTCTCTCTCACTCACACACACACACACACACACACACACACACTTCTCTCTCTCTCTCTCTCTCTCTCTCCCCTCGACACGCAACTCAACGTGTTCGATTTTGCACTCAGGTAAATTCGCTCCAAGATATTTAGCTGTAATATAAATAAACAACTTTTTTAAATGTACCTCGTGTCATGCCAGTGCAAACACACAGACACAAAATTATGTCAGTCCACCGTCCATAATCTGTCTTTCTCTCTCTCTCTCGCTCTCTCTCTCTGTCTCTCTGTGTCTCTCTGTGTGTCTCTCTCGCGCGCTCTCTCAAATACACACACACGCACACACGCCAGTGTCGGGGTAGTTTGCCAAATACTCGACCTATATTTATATGATTAAATATAATTATGATAACCAATAAACCATACATTCCTGAGAGGTCTAGCCCACACTCTGATGGAAAAAACGTTTCGCGTTTCACATCTGAGCATGGGCTAAATGTTCGTGATAATCAAATATACTAATACTGCAAAATGTCAGCATGTCCAGATTTTTCAATATATTATTCACTCTATTATTATTCATTCTACAAGTCATGAGTAAAATATAATCGGAACCAGAGTAAATAAAACAAACAATCATAAATAAATCTTCACCTACCTTGTCGTTTTGATACGCAGTAACAGCAATGAAATCAGTCTCGGGGAAAACGTAAGTTCGGAACGTGCTGTAGGGGAGCTTGAGAATGTCATTGGCTCGAACAATGTGAAATCTTGGCTGGTATTTGTGCATGGAGTTCAAAATTGTCTGCAACGAAAACAAGGCCTGGTAATTTTTTAATACGCCCATAGCTTACAAATATTGGCCACATAAGAAATAGTCTGCACGACCATTTCCGTACACGCATATGATTTATTGTTACTTGCAAGCCGAGGCCTATAGTTCATGCTATTAAGACAGCTTTCTGCTTATGTAAAGCACAAGTGAGTAGTTGTGTTTTCAAGAAATACAGATTAAAAGCAAATTTTTTTTTCAATAAAAATAACTTGCATGTGCGCATTAAAAATACACTACCACCACCACTACTACTACTTCTACTACTACTACTAATAATAATAATAATACTAATAATAAGAAGCAGAAGAAGGCAATATAAAACACTGAATGCTATACATACGATTCGATACAATATGAATTCCACTTACAAATCCATGCTTGTCGGAGATGTTATTGGTGAGTTTAAGTTTGTGAAAGTTGACGACTTTGGACATCCATTGCTCGCCAGTGGCTGGGCTGTCGGGGTGAATGTACATCCGCTTTGGCATTTCGGGGTCAGCCTTGCCGGCCACCATCCAACGCGAATTATGAAATTTATACCTACAGTCATCCGCCGCTACAATATCCATCAACAGAATATATTTGGCTTTCTTGTCCAGGCCAGTGCATCTTACTTTAAACGGAGGAAACATTCGTCTGCAAGAAACAGGAAATAAATACGTTTGACCAATCTTATAATCACTGTAACCTGTTGACTTTGGGACGAGTGCAACGTGACTAAATATGATTACGCTAGTATAGAATATTCGGTGTCAGTCTGTACGAAAACACCAACAAATTGAATTATTTTGGCCTTGATGCATGAGTAGGCCTAACCTGGTATATTTCAAATCTAATTGCAGCCCTAGATCAATCAATAATAATAAGAGCAACAATAATAAAAAAATAATCATCATTTCAGAAATCACACAAGAGATTTATCAAATTTTTGGGAAGCTGCTTATTAATTTCTTATTTTGTAGGTGTGATAAAAAATGAACCATCAAGTGATATGTAATTTCTTCAAAAATTATACTTAAAAATAGCCTGTAAAGTTTGCATCAGGCCTACTCTATTTAAATTGTCGCACGATATGACAAGTAAGAATGTAATAAATCCTGTCATAAAATATGATTACGTTAAAGTGATGCTATAAAAGTAGCATAGGTTGGGCTACGTTTACCACTGTAAAATTATATTACCACTTTAGGCGCCTGTGAATATTCTAAAGCACTTCATAAGTTTACCTGGTGTCTCAAGCTCAGATGTGCTAATTGCTAAATATATAGTCAGTGGGCTACCCAAATCAATAAATCAGTGCAATAAAGTATCTCCTTGCCTACTGATAACAGGAAATTCGAACATCGCCTTGGTTTACCTTCCTGATTTGGTGATAACCATTTCTGTGCCGCACTTGTGGAAGAGTTCCCAAAGTTCCTTCGCTTCGAGATGAACTTTTGGGTCGTCCTCCACTTCCTCCTCTGGCTCAAGTGTTTTTAGAGGCCGAAGATGAGCAGCGGCGGCCTGATGCCCCAGAGAGGAGAAATGCAGGCCCGAATCCGCGGTGCCCATCAACTGCTCCATGATCGGCTTCCCGAGCGCTCCTGGTAGTGAAAGCGAGCCGTTTGGTGGCAGTGCTAGAGCCGGGAAGAAGGGCGGTTGGTGGCCCAGCATGGCGCTCATGGCAAACTCTGGACCCCGGCTAGGTAAAAACGGGTGGTATGCCATACTCGAGCCTTGGATAACTGGATCTCTCATCAGGAAGGTCATCCAAAAGTCCAAATATTGCATATAGCAATATCTGATAGCCTAGAAGTTTGTTTTGGGTTTTCTAACAGTGCTGGAGAGTCCGATTCTTTATCCAGTTTTTTTAAAAATCCGCAGAAATCCAGTTTTGTAAATAAAACCTAAGCATCCACCGCCTAGGTTCGAGTAGCTTGGTGTTCTTCGCTAAATGGATTCCAGCAATGTGACTGCAACAGAGAACAAGAGAACGCTATCCATTAAGTCCTCGCCGGCGCTGCTGTATAGTTTATCTTCAATGGCTGTCGTATGTGTGTACAGCTCGCTTAGCCAAAACGAAAAGAAAACAAATACAAAACCAAGAGAGAACGAGTCACAGTGTTTTTTTTTTAATAAATACGCGTTCACGTTGCTGCTGTTCGAAATCTACATTCTGCTGGAAACGCGTTCGCTGCGTTTGCGTTCAGATCACTCCTTCCACACAGACGCACTGGTGGCGCAAACTAATTTCTCCGAGTCCACTAGTTTATTACATAACCTATATCTTCACGCGCGCACACATTTCTTACTAAATAAAAAAAAAAAAAACACACACGCATATACACAGACGTTGCAGAAAGTCCGTTTGGCCCGCGCGGAGGTGGCGAGTTCCCAGCGCCGAGATCTTACACAGTGCTTCTGAATTCCATGAGCTCCAGATCCGTGTGGATGTGACGCGCGTTGCCAGACGCCAGACTCCGTTGATTGGCTCTTTGACGCTTTCGGGACCAATTGTGTGCCTCCGTAGGCGTGGTTTTAACAGTTCGGGTGGAGGGGAAAGACTTCGGACTTATAAAGAGGTGTTTGGAAAAACTCGATTGCCGCCGCGAGACAGCGCTACCTCGCTCGCTGTTTGCGCGAATAACGTCAACAGACACAGGGCGCGCGAGAGCAAGTGATCTCTGGGAGCCAGCGAGGAAGAGCAAAGCAAAGCCGTAAGAAATCACTGCCTCAAGCATGTACCGTCACGAGTCAGCCCCTCTTCCCCCACTGCAAATTCACAATCTGCGCCTTTAAATTTGCCTCAAATAAATCCAAGGAACACTGGACGCATGTAAATCTAAAGCTAATCTTTATTATTATTATTATTATTATTATTATTATTATTATTATTATTAAGCATTGAAGTAATTCAACTTTTTTAATTACATGCATGTAACAACATTGAATTGAACACTGAAAAATAATCCCATATATTTTCCCTGAACAGAATTATTGATGAATGATGGATTAGTTTTTATTACGAATCGAACTTTCTGCAGAAAGGCATTGCCATTTTTCTAAAATACTTTAATTTTCATCTGGGTTTTGAATTAGGGGTGGTTGCAACCTACATTTAGTATATTTTACCTGAAAACGTGAATAAATATGCATAATTGGAATCTAAAACATAATTAACGATAGACCATGTGAACCTCCCTATAGGTAAAAGATACAAACCTACAGAGCATATACACTCGATGCTACAACCCCAGCTACAAAGAAAATTACAGTTGGTATCTTTATTTCTGAGTGTGTATAGAAAACAGGATCCTGATTTTGAACGTTTTTACTATCAGCTGCATAATCAACACCATCAAACCCCCCTTTCACATGCGTTATCATTATGCCTTGCCATAAGACTAAGTCTTAGTCTTATATATAATAAGGTTCGGATGAGATTCCGAACCTTATCAGGATTTTCTTGTCTTCTTATTGTTATTCTTAAATGCTAATTCATGGGCTAATATAATTCCCTTAAGTATTATTTCGGGGATGCCAAAAAGGGTACATCTTTTGGACCTTTACTGTGTAATGTTTATTCAAAAGGTGCATGTTGTGTTGTTTGAAGGTGCATCAGTGATCCCTAAAGTCCAATTAGCCATGCATCGTAAATTATTTTTAAAGGTCCTATATGGTCCCCGTTTCCAAATGATAGTCTGTATACCTAAAAGATAGATAGATACCTGCATACATAAAGGCACAAAAGGTAAATGTATCCTTGGGGGCATCCACCCAGCAACAGAGCTTAGTACCTTTATTTCTGCGTCAGATTGAAAACAGTGCTTTCAAACAGTGTCCTGGATGTCTTCGTATGGTGAATAGTTCCAATTACGGCAAACCCGTAGCCGACGTTACTGTGCACAAGACAGGCTGTCCGCACACATGGCAGGATTCATTTGCACGTAAACAACTCATTTTAGTCACTCTTGATGAAAAAAAAATCATAGTTAGGCCTAACTAATGATGCTAGTCAATTCATTTTTACTACAATCTAATCCGTTAGTGACTCAGCCATTCTTTCTTGTTGAGCATGACCACCACAACCATTATTTCTTATTATAATAGATAAAGGTTTTTTTTTTCAGTATTGGGTGAAATTATACTGGTGTGACATAAACGGCAAACATATAGTCGTGCTCATTTATTGCTATTGGAGAGTAAATGTGATCATGCATTTATTTATTTATTTTTATCTACATTTCCAGTTATCACAACGGCACATGATTTGCTTGAGATAATGATCAGACTCGATTCTAAGGTACAGTTTGCGATGAACTGCTCTAGGACATTAGGTGTCTAGGTGTTACGACTTCTTTTCCTCCTCAAAGTTCATTTCAATTCAGGAGCTGCCCATAAAGAGGAAGCAGTGTTGACACAGTGGCACCCTTTCATGGCCACCAGGCTTAATTAAATAAGCAGCCCTCAGAGAACGGTAAATACACTGTGTGACCCTAGCATGGCTTCCTATGTCTCTTCTTTCCTTTGTTTGAATTTTTTTTTTTTTGGCAAAATGAGTTGACATTAGCCTAATAATTCATACTACTTGAAAGACTTATTGACACTTTCAATAATCCTTGAGGTGTCATTGTACATCACAACCCATTATTGCATAAGTCCTGGAAAGACTAGTTTTAGTAACCAACTAAACTTCCTCATTAATAAAATATGCTTATTTAATATATTTTCAAATCAGATTAATGTAACACATAATATAGACATTTGGCTTCCAGTTCTTTTCTGCATACTAATAATCTGGTTCTCAATACATATATTACATAATTATAGAAAACCACCCAGATGTCCCAGAAGTCTGAATTGAATGAAATTGAATGAATAAGTAATAGACAATGAATTATGGTACCTGTAAAGCCATCCATATACACCCTGATTTGTGTGTACGTCCCATAATTGACATATACCTACTTTATCTTCTTGTCTCTAAGAAATTGTAATGACATATGCTTTGTGCCTGGTTGACCCCTGTTCATTTAGTTTGCTTAAAGTATATCATTAATTGGGTTCTGAGTAATGGTCACATAAATGGAGACATGGCAATCAGGCCCCAGTAGCTATACTGCTACACCATGATTCACTTTACCTGTCAATTATTCAGATCTGTCCATCATTTTTCTTTAAATCCACCAGCGCTTTCATTAGGGTGTGCAATAACTTGCTAGAAGTATTGATGAAAACTATTTTAGTTAATTAGGGGATGTGTTCATTGACTTCTTTTCAAGGAGATTCATTGTAGTCTAACAGATATACATGAGCAAATGGAGGTGGGCAAAGCCTGCAAATGCACATCAGTGACTCTGCTTAATCAGAAAAAGGAAATATGGAAATACTCCATAACTGCAAAACTCGATGTGTGGAATTTGTTCTTCATATAGAAAACTACTATTAACACATTGGCACCCAGTTGAGTCATAGTCACATGACATTTGTGTGTAGTTAACACTGTTTATTACAACTTATCACCAGTCTAGATGATGAAATACATACAATGCTATTCGACACAGAATCTATTGATGTATAGAGCTCTTTATGATGCTTTGCTCTCACCATGCAGTGCTTGTCAAAACTTGTTTGTAGTACTTGGAACAATTTTTTCATCAAATGTACTTTGTTTTTAATTTTATAATACCTGGTTTGATACTGGACATCTTTTGAAAAGGTTCAGGTATCTCCGACTAGAATATAGGTTGTCCTGATCATGTGCACAGTTCTACAGATTTGAAGAACGGAATTTGTTGCTGATTTACAGTAGTGTTTGCCTTCCTCTGTCAGGAGAACCTCTGCAAAACCTGCATGCCAGAATAAGAAGGTGCTAATTGTTTCTGAGTCATCTTGAGTTACAGTGGTTTGGTATTTATGTGGAGACAGACACCTCTGAAATGGAAACTTGAAACAGGTCTTGAAGGAGACCCCTCAATGGCGTGTTTAAAGAGAAATTTATCACTTTCGATTTTAGACAGTGGTATACCAAAGTGTACTTTGACAGCAATAATGTCATGTTTTTTTATTCTCCTGCAGCTTTGTGTGCACAATAAAAACCTTTCCCCCCCAGCAAAATATTAGTGATAATAAATAAACAATACTTTGAACCCAGAACCAAAACACTAAGCTCTGTTTCTTTTGTTAGCATGGTAACCCTAATTATAACAAGAAGTATACATAGTTTTGCATTTTGAGTACTAATTGTATACTTCCATGTGCTGTCAACCACAGGCTTCATATGGCTGTGTTTATTGCATAGACCATGCTGTCTATAAGTTTTGTCTGCATTCAACTGATGGGGAAAGAGACCCTTATACCATTCTAGGTAATGACTTAATGCTGCAAACTTGTTGAGGGTGCCAAGTGCTCCTTCATTCATTTTAAGAAAAAATATTGGGCTTTCTGTTGTTTCCTTGTCTGGGGGCCAAACGACCTGGCAATAGGACAGCACTGGAGTACGAGGGCATGCCAGACACAATGCACATGAGCCTGATGTATGCTCAAGTTATCTCAATTCACAGCACAAATTTAAACAATTACAAAACATGAAAACTGATTTCAGATCAGTTGCCAAATGCGATCACTAATCTTGATCTGCCTCACCAGGTTGGCTTACAATTTCTCCTCCTAGAATAGAACTATGCTGGGTATAGAATTTTCCACATGCATTGACATGATCATTAATTGTAGTCCTGGTCATATGTGCTATAATCAAGCTGCAAGAAAAGTACAAGTATACACAAATGTGTATTTTCAGACATTAAGAATATCTATAGAAATCAAAAACTTCACATGCTCAGTTCTAAGCAATGCGGTAAGCTTACTTTATTTGTGTTCTTCAGTGCAAGACAACACATGCTCTAAAATTTCACTGAGCAGTTACTGAAGAATGAATGAATGAGTGAATGAATGTATAGATAAAATGAACTAAAACTATTTTGCTACTAGCCTTCACAAAAGCATGAAGAACGGAAGGTTCAATCCTATATTTGCTGAATCCCTTACAAGCATTGCAGTACAATAAACATGATAGAATATATTCTTTTCCGGAAACTGGCCCAACCTTTGCTGGAGAATTTTATGTGCTTTGTAAGCTTCAAGATATATCGTCTGTTCTTTAATGTAATGCATACGCAAACTTTGTAAACCGCTCATTTACATAAGAATTCTGGGACAAGTTCTGCGACGTTCGTGGAGTAGACTTTCCAATCCACAGGTTATCATACCATAATATTTCCTTAGCTGTTGATAGAACTTGTTGAGGTAGACACAATCTGCATTTAGTTTTGCTGCATATTATAGTTCATTTTTTAATTCGATCTGTCATTGCAATGTCGCGCATTGTTAATCTATACGAGTTCGGGCATTTCAGCAATTCTAGCATGAATTACCTTAAACCGAAAAAGTACTGAAAAAAATCACAGTACATTTTTTTTGTTGTTATATCGATTTCGTTTATAGTTACCCAATAACACACAACTTTCAATGTAATTCCAACTCCTAAGGAGACTGTTTGGCACTGACTCTCGCTCGCTGAAAATATCCGCAGATGTGTTGCGTAATTCTTCTTGCAGTCATTCATAGAGAGGGGACTGCTCGACTTTTAGAGGTTCAAAACAAGGAGTTTCCTCTGCACCTGATGTTTTGCGTGTTAAATAGAAACAGCAGGGTAAGTCAAACTTTCCAAGTTTTCCCGAAGATAATTTTGGATGATAATGTTTTTTGTTCTGTTGCATTTGTTTAGCTGTTTCGCACAAATTGGGCTTTTAGAACATGTTTATGGCGCTGCGCTATTTAGAAAATGTAGCCCAAATCTGTTTTTTTCCCGAACTATTTCTTCATCTCGTAAAGTGCCAAAGAATTTGTACATTGCATAACTGTACTATTTATTTGGCAATTAAAATCCAAACTTCTAAGTCTCTGATTAATACGCAGACAATGATTCATGTTATGTGTTATTACACATTCTAATAAAGTCATGCGAACTACAAGTGACATCCAGGCGACCTAATCATAAACAACAATAACAATAACAGTGGAATCTGGTTAACAATGACTTGTAAACACTGGAATGTTTTGCACCAACAGATGCTCTTTTTTATTTAAAAAGTTTTCTTACTATATCGTTTAAAAATCCTGGCCCGACTTTAAAATTATGTTTGGCAAGTGCCGCACTCTTCAACACTCACTACACACACACACACACACACACACACACACACGTAGTCTTACTTAATTATTAACGCAGCTTAATTAATGGTATGCTACATCTAAATCTAAGCATAATCTAACCCTAAAACTAAAACTAACGCTCGTGGGGACCTGCCAAATGTCCCTACAAAATCCAAACTGTCAAATATTCCTATCATTGTGGATAGATTTGAAAACATGACGAAACACAGTAAATCAATAAAAAAAAATAATATATAAATATATTTTAAAAAAAACAAAGAAATTATAATAAGAAGTTTTAAATATGGAATTATGTTTGACAAGTTTGGCAATATTATTCCAAACTCACGCAATGACACCCCCCCAACACACATGCACACACACACACACACACACACACACACACACACACACACACACACACACACACACAGAGCCAACCAATTAAAATCCGACTATAGGAAACATCTTGGTTTTCAAAACGAGGCAGTGAAAAGCCTATAACCTTTTCAGAGCTCAGGTCATCCCCCCTAATAAGATCCATTGCCCACGCAGAGGTTTCACAACGGTTCTTGGCGACTGATGGGTGAACCTTTGACATACATAGCAAATTAAATGCTCACTGTATTCTTTTTCAAAGAAGGTGGTATTCCAGTTAATTAGTCGCGAACTAAATACGTTTGGAGCATTGCACGGCGTGTCGCCCTGGCGCCCGGATTGTTAGTGGGGATTTGGGCTGGATCAGCTTTTGTGTGCGCCAAATGAGAAGTGACTAGCGCGGTGCCTGGGTACAGTGTCGGGTTTTCCTTTGGGAAACTGGGGACAGTTCAGGTCCATGGGGGGAAAAATCTGCGTTATCACAGGACCTCAGGACCTCATTATCTCATTTCTCTGGCCTTTTTTTAAATGGAGCAATCCGTGGCGCAAAGCAGAAGTGTGAAGTTTTCCCATGCATTTTCCCATGCTATACCATGTTTATGGCATTTTATTGGTCAGGAGGTGTTCACTATCAAATCCTGAATTAAACAGTTTTCCAAACACATTAATTATTATTATTATTATTATTATTATTATTATTATTATTATTATTATTATTAGACAGGCCTATGGCCTAAAGAAAACACCACACCTGTATAAATCTTGCGAATATTGCATTTAAAAAAACCGATGTTTTTTCTTAAACAATACAAACTTAATAGCCTAAATTATACTGCTATTTTTTTATTATGTTTTTAATATCTTCAACATCTAATGAGATTTGTATGACGAAATGCTAACGTGGACTCCGATATTGAGACTTTGACATACATAATGTCATCAATATAACCAAAAATAAATGTTTTATTACCAAATATATTTCACATGTATAACACACACACACACACACACAGAGGGAGAGAGAGCGAGCGAGCTATCCTTAAAGATTGTCAAAGAGATTTACACTTGTCTCTGCCCGAACAGACAACCTCTCAGGCCATAAGAGTAGACCGCTGGAGCCAGGTTGTCTGGAACCCGTGAGCCACTTCCAAATCCGGATTAAAAAGGCGATAAAAATGTAGAGCAAAACGCACAAAAATGCATCGATACTCTCGCGATAAAAAGGCTCGAGGCAAACAACAACATCATCAACAATAACAACACAAACAGAGATGGTCTATAAAAGTGCACCGACAAGCTCCGTTACTCTCACGCGCAGCTCGTGCTTCCCGTTCTGAATGAGGAGCGTCCCCGCCCTGCGCCCCCCACACACACACATACACACACACATACACACACACACACGCACCGTCGCGGTTGCTGCCTCTGAAGGTTTTCTGTCTGTCTTTTCGGTGTTTCTGTTGAGCGGGACTCCGAGATGTCACGGGTCACAAAGACAGAAACTCGGCGCTGACACAGCACGACTTCTCTACATGCCTTTTTAGATCTGAATGGAAAGTTCTAGTGTGACAGAAGGGTAGGATAAATAGGCGTCACCGTGTTCCGCTTTACTCTTCACTCTTTCACTGAATCCTTGATTTTAATACAAGAAATTAATTTAATAAATGCCACGAGTAATTAAAAAAATCCTATTTTTTAATGTGATGCATTCTTTCATTTTTAGCATCCCAATTATAGTTTAATTGCAGCATTAATAATATAACAGGCAACCTAAATGACACCAATACCATATACAGGAAACTCATTTTGTAGCTTTTTAGACTTTACAATTTCCCGTTGATTATTCTGCGGATACTACTAGATTTACTGATAGATTTCCATTATGAAAACACACTTTTTAGGAATATATTTTGTAATATTTTATGCAGTTTATTGTAATTTATTTGCCGGCAACCCACATGTAGCCCTTAATGTTGTTTTTATAGTGGATTTTAGATTACTGTGGAAAAGCTGTTCACGCAATCCCGGAAATCGCAACAAAAATATCTATCTATCTATCTATCTATCTATCTATCTATCTATCTATCTATCTATCTATCTATCTATCTATCTATCT
>JAOVVG010000031.1:4602250-4615631 GCA_028566375.1 Leptodoras nelsoni | reverse complement strand
TTGCTGGCTGGGCACCGGCTCCCCCGTGACCCCGTAACTGGGAATAAGCGGTACAGATAATGACTGACTGACTGACTCACATTCTTATATATTACATAGTTTACATACATAGTTTCTATAGTAACAACTTGAACATTTGTGAGGGTCCTTCACATAAACTGATTAAAGAATGACGTTTTGTGTTAGAAGATATTAGGAGATAGTGAGGAGATTTATTTAGCATTTTTGGAAGAATTTTATGGAAGGATTCTACAATATCAGCCAGTGGCAGAGGTAATGATTTTCCCATTTTGAAAACTCTTCAGGACTTTGTGGTTTATGCTTTCTTGATAATAGGACAAGTTACTTTTTTTTGGTAATTTTTATTAATCTTAAGAGAGAAAAAGGGAGACTGGTGACAGAAAATTGGTGTATAGCAGCTATGTTTCTTATGTGATTTAATAATAAATGTGTTGTTCTTTAAATAATAAAAAATATACAATGGTCAGTAAATTGCTGAGAGGAGTGAAACATTTCAGGACATACTGTTATAGGAAACTCTACTTTAAGTTGGCACTGTTAGTGATTTTTTCCTACATTTAGCAGACACCTTTATCCACCTTATCCAGAGCGATCTCATTTATACAACTGAGCAGTTGGGGGTTAAGGGCTTTGCTCAAGAGCCCAACAGTGACAGCTTGGTCGTACTGGGATTTGAATTCATGATCTTCCGATCAGAAGTCCAATGTATTTTGTGTTTTTGACAAGACATTTATTGAATATTTCCTCTAGAGTGACAGAATTACCTCACAAATATGATTATGTCTGAGATTCATGTATAGACTTAATGTATGTGTGTTCTTCATGGACTTAATGGAAAACATTACAAAAGAGCCACGTCTGTTTGTCATGCTTTCCTGTTAGCCCATGCGTAAACCAGACTGCCGACAGACATTTGGTTGTTAATTCATTTTCTACTCACTTCTCTGTCTATTTGTGTTTTTCTTCCTAATTCTGGTTGTCTTTTCATCCCTACCTTCTGTTGACAAACATGAGAGACTTAGCAAGGCAAACTTGCCTTTCTTGCAAGTCCCTTCTCTCTGTCAGAACCTAATGGATTTAGTGTAATGTCTTCTCAGTAGCTGTTATTAGACTGATTTGGAACTTTTATTTATTTATTAATTCTTTCGCAGCGGCCGCCGCTCAGCCTTGCTAAATGCAGACCCACGTAAGAAAAAAAAAAGAAAAAGGAGTACAGGCTTTGAGTCACCATGGTGGCTACAGACAATCTAATTGGTATTGACATCTGTGTCTCGAAGGGAATTTGACATATAAGGGCAAATCATTCTATTTAGTCGCCTGAATACTCGCAGAGGTGGGCCGACACAATTCAACGGCGTGCCATTCAGCGGCCGGTGCGCTCCAGCCCAAGCAATCGATCCTAATCTGATTCTCGGTCGAGGAAGAGAAAAATGAAAATAAAATCAAAAGCACTGTTAGGGCAATATTAACAAGGGAGTACAATCTGGAGGCACCCACACTAATGCACTCCCGCTGCAGTATTGTTAATGTATGGCCCTTCTGTAAAGGTGCCTGCGCCTCAAAGAAATCTGCTGTCCCAGCTAAAACTGCAAGTGGCTGCCAAAGGGAGCTCATTCTCTGAGAGCCCTGGCATGGCCCAAGCTTGCGCTACCTTGGATGCTCTGATTTCATTATCCGCACTCCCTGGAGAACACATTTCTCTTTTTTTGTTGTTGTTGTTCTGAAAGTGGACCATTGAGGCTGGGAAAGAATGAAGCAGTCCGTCAGAGCACAGAGTGCTTGAATATGAGATCTATGGTTAGAAAAAAAGGAGTGGTTGCTGAATACACTCTGTTTTTCTGGTTTTAGTTTTGATGTCGGCACGAAGGAACAGGAAACGTGGATTCTTGTTGAAATTGCAGAAAGATTATGAAAAAAAATGTTTTTCAGACTGCATTATTTTTCTGATTTAACTAATCACTCTCACTAATATTACATACACATTATTACTTTAATAATATTACAACATCATTTTGTCTAAGTTACACAGCAGTTCCAATGTGACCATGACATAGATATTCAAATTGACAAGAAGTCTGTGATTTCACTCTCTTATTTACAACAAAATTTACAGATTACAACAAAAAAAGTAGTCCATTGTAGTGTTCCCCTTAAGATCTCAATTGGTCAGCCTATATCAGATAGACCTTTCTGGCCAAGCAGACTCGGGTAATGTTCAAAGTGTCAATGATAGGGTTTGATTTACACAGGTTGGACTGTAGAGCTTGTGTCTCCTAGTCTGGGGGGATAAACAGGTTGGACAGTCTCCGAGGCCTTTTGAGTTGATCAGTTGCACAGATAGACGTCTATAAACGTCTGTCTCATGGCCCGTGGCTTTTTTTCTGTTTGGTTACTGATGTTATCATTGAGACCAGGATAAAGATGTGGAGACATTCCTCCTACTGGCTATTGACAGGAATGAAGGCTTGCTTCTTGCTTTCAGGATATATTAGGCTAATTAGGTCTCTGGTCAGTACAAGCAGAGAGTGGTGCAGATTTCCAGGTAGATAATCACTCTACTATAAAATTCAGAAAGCATGTCTTAACATCTTACAGTTGTGACAAGCACATGAAATATATCCAAAATATATTTACAGCATGTCTTTTATGACTATTGGGGGTTAACATGTAAGGAATAAAACACAACAGGGTGTGCTATTATAATCAATGACTAATTGATCACTGAGCTGATTATTTTCCTACAACAGTGTTTTTGCTACCCTTATACAATTTGCAAACAATATTCATATTAAATATTTCATTTAGTACTAAATAACACATTTTATCCATTTATAGTGATACTTATCATTTTGGAACATCTGTGAGATTTCCTGTAAACATTTTTCGATAGTGGAAAACTCAAATGCTGACACTGGAGACTCCTTCCATAAATGGTAAATAAATAAAATAAATATCTCCTTACATTTTGATGATTACCATTAACATTCTAAAAATATGCTTATTATTAGACTCAGATTGTGTAGAACTTTCATACTGCAAATGAGCTGTCGTAATGGAAACAATATTGTACCGTATTAGAAAAAGTGCATTAGTTAATGTCAGATCTATTATTACAGAACATCAATCAACACCTTCAGACCAATTAGATTCAAAGATCTGATGGAATAGCAGACCCAGTGACCTACATTTAGAACCTGATATTTTATCTTAGCGTAGCTTATTTTATTTTCTATATACACCAAATCTTCCACCTTATCTATCTAATTTAGATTTATAATGTTTTGATATTTACTTATGTACATCAGTACACACTGTCTGATGCTTGTGTACATTTTCTTGCTGTGTCCTCATCTGTTTTATCAGGGTTTGCTGGGTTCCTCCTTCCTCTCAAGCAATTGTAGGTAGGAGGAATGGCGGGTCTAACTTGCCCTCTAAATTGGGTGTGAATGTATGTACACAGTGCTCACAGATTGTTATCCCATCCAGGGTGTATTCTTGCCTTACACCCAATGTTTCTAGCTCTGGAAATGTTCCAGATTAGATCTGAGCAGAATAACAACTGAAGATAAGTACATTTTTCTTGTCTGTGATTTCAAAAGCAAAATTTGATGAAGGAATACATGGAGAGAACCATATCTTAATTTGTCAGCATGACACTACATCTGTACAGGCCCTATAATGGAGTTGTTGAGGTGTATGGGATCTAAAGACTGAGTGAGCAGCCATTAATCCGATACTGTATCACAATCAGGGCAGCCAAGCCTGTCCTGTAAGTCTCTCACCCTCATCACTGCCACAGTAGCACATAACTCAGCTCCATGTCGTGCCCACATTCATAAGAGGGCATCATCACCTCTGCACTCAGCAACGGCAGCAATTGTTCAGGCCAGGATTAGTTGGTGGATAATGTTACGGCTCATTTTATTCCCGCAGAGTCGCTTAGTGTGGAGTGTGGCAAGCTACAGAGAGAGGGGATGATTTACAATGCGTTGACTGAACGCAGCAGGTTTACCCAGAGTTACCAGGGAGAGACCCCAGCTTGGGGCCTGACCTAAAACACACACATAGCATTCAAGCAGGTTTCATTTAGAGGGCGGAAAAGGAAGGAGAATGCAAATATATTAAGTTACACCTTTTCTACGAAGAAAAGCCTTGTGGTTTGTGTCCTTTTTTTTGTATTTCCTAAGACACTGAATTGATTAGTGGTGTATTTTAGTTACCAGCCAATTTGATTAGTCAAGTAAGAATGGGTTTTATCTACATGTCAACAATTTAAAAACAAATAGGACCATGAATAATGTATGAATGAATAAATAATCCCAGCTTATAGTAATTTTAAAACAGTGTTCTGTGTGGGGAACAATATTAAAGATCTCTGTCTCCAATGAAATAAATATGTTTCAATATGAAGCCTAACAATTGAATAGATACATTAAGTATATATAATTAATAGATATTGAAGGGGTATGTAGATTTATTTTGCAGTTAAAGGGTCCCTAAACACATTACATTTGATAAACCCTGATTTAGTCTGTATTAATTAATGTTTATGAGTGGAATTTATTGCTATTATTCATGTATATTGCTCTGGTAACTAATCATGTAGATAGGCCATGTTAAATTCATTAAAGATAATTTTGTTTACTGTAGGATATTATGTACTGACACCAACCTGCTTCACAGGAACACACAAAAATGTCACAGGGCATACACCATGGCAACAAGACACAAGGTAGTTATACTGCATCAGCAAGGGCTCTCCCAGACAAAGATTTCAAAGCTGACTGGGGTTTTAAGATGTACTTGTAAAGCTGTTTTGAAGAAGCACAAAGAAACGGGCAATGAACATTGAGGATCATAGATGCAGTGGTTGGCCAAGGAAACTTAATGCAGCAGATGATAAACACATCAAGCTTATTGCCCTTCAAAATCAGAAGATGTCCAGCAGCACCATCAGCTCAGAACTGGCAGAAACCAGTGTGACCCAGGTACACCCATCTACTGTCCGGAGAAGTCTGGCCAGAAGTGGTCTTCATGGAAGAGTTCAGCCAAAAAGCCATACATCCGACATGGAAACAAGGCCAAGAGACTCAACTATGTATGAAAACTTAGGAACTGGGGTGCAGAAAAATCTGCAGGCAACAGTGAAGATGGTGGAGGTTCCTTGTAAGTTTGGGGCTGCATTTCTGCAAATGGAGTTGTTGATTTGTTCAGGATTAATGGTGTCCTCAATGCTGAGAAATACAGGCAGATACTTATCCATCATGCAGCACCACCAGGAATATTGCTTTGATTTAGATTTCCCTTCTGTTCATTCACTGCATTTTGTCACATGGTGAAAATAAACTATTAACACTTAAGCAGTCTTAATTTACAGCATTTGTTCATACCTGCCTAAAACTTTTACACAGTACTCTATATAATGGCATATTATCATTACCATAATATTACCATTTTAGAGAATGTAAAACACTTCTTTTTGTTTGTGTATAACAACTACAATAATAATAATAATAATAATAATAATATCAATAATATCAACAATAATAAGAATAAAGCATCATAATATATTTGTTTAGTGGTTTGTTTTAGTATTTATTTTTATTTTTATTTTTTTTGAACCAACTCACTATTTCCCCACTATTTACTCTTTGTGTTCTTTGCTTAACCTCCAGCTCTTCACCTCCTCTCCACCTCTTTTGCAAAGCAAAATTAAATTATGTGAACTGGCTTAATTGGTATTTGCTTTCTGTTTTAGTTTTGGCAGAGGCCATGGTTAAGCCCATATCTCTATAACAAATAGCAACACTAACAATCATGCAAATCTCTTAATACTTAATTGAACTTAATCCTATGTAATCCAATCTGTGCTCATTCTAGCGCTGCCAAATATGACTCGATAATGATTTTCTTTTTCTAATACAATGTCTTAAAGAAGAATCAAATATACTTCATAGCAATTTTCTCCCAGGATGTACGCAGCAGCTGTCTTTGGCCATCTGGATGGTCAGTCCATGGAGATGATAATGCACTTTATGATGAGGGCAGGATGAAACCTTTGACCTTCATAGCCCTTTGACCTCTCTCAGCAATATTCCATGGGTTTCCTATAACTAACATATGCTTACTAGTCCGATATGTTAAGAAAAATGTATAAGCATGAGTCTGCCTATAAGCCTTTTTACCAATATCCTTATTGTCACACTCTTGCGGCAAAAACTGTTAAAGAAAGCCCTAGTTTACCACACCTCTCAAAGCAGCACTATTTATTAGCATTTCAATACCCAAACTCTAATGCTTCTGCACTTTACCTGTAGATATGAAAACTGGTAGATATTTTGTAAATATATCTACATTTCCAGTTCCAGCATCAACACCGCATCAGGATTGTGGAATAAGGACCCACATTTCTGTTCCCGTGGGAGTTGCTGTGATGCTCTGAGCAAAAGATCTGTATAAATTTGCTTCTGCGCTCTGTCATCTCTATGTGTTTCCTCCTTATCCTGTGTATTCTGCACACTGACATTTATAGAGCATTTCCCAAGGGCATTTCCATGCTCCCTGCCAGGACATTGCCTTATGGGTGGTGGGTGATGAATAGCACCAGATCCTACTTCCTTGGCTGCTTTCAATAGATGCCTATGGGCAATGACAGATAATTTTCTTGGGCTGAGATTTAATTAGATACTCCAGTGCAGGGCACAGTTGACCCTGGAGGTTGTTTTGTACTAATCACAGTAAAAATCTTAAGTATGTACAAGGCTGGACATAAAAAATGAGTTTGGTTTTTTGTTTTAGAAAAAAAAATTAAGTCTGTTTTATAAACAGTGTTTTCTATTAATCTGTATATACAGTATATATTTGGGATGTTACAACTCCATTATTTAAATACAGTAAAACATTAAGGTACAGAGTAGGAACAGAAGAAATAATCATGTAAATGGGTGGTTTTTCCTTTTACACAAGTGTGATTGAGAGGAAGCTAGCGAGACAAATACAAAAATCCATTCATTAACATGAGCATGCAGTGCTGAGCAATGCATTTACACCATTCATTCATTCATTCATTCGTTCATTTTTAGGATTAAATTAGGCTGCTGATTTGTTAATATTTTGGGGAACAAAGCAACAAATTTCATTAGAACATATTGTGGGTAGGTACAAACAACAATAATAAATAACTGCACAACTGACATTTAAAAAAATGACTCACTTTATTGCCACTAAAATTGAAAACCCAACAATTCTACACGGATGGCACCGGATGCCAGGAATACAAAAGAGCAAAATTGTCTGGTGACATAAAATTGTCTAATGACTCTCTCTCTTGTCAGGCAGAGTGACTCAAATCAACCATGTGAGACCATGTATGCAGAATAGGGCAGACAGAGCTTTCCTCTGAGTGTGTTATGCTAGTGTGTAATACAACAGAAGCAACAGTTTGCATGATGTGCTTGGCTGGCTTCACGTGTCCCGGAGGAAGCCTATTCCCCCTCCTTGGTAGCTGTCATATGATGGGGAGAGCTGGCTAATAGATGGGAACTGGCAAGTGACCAATTTGGGAAGATGAATGCAGAAAGAGAAAGTTGATAAGAATTATGTACTGGAGTGAAGTAGCTGGGGTTGAGGAACTGCTAGAATTCACACACCATGCTGACAGTGCTGGTATTTCTACTTCTGGGATTTTTTCCAGCATGTCTGGGGCCATAGTCATGTTTAAACCACACCCACTTCAGGTTTGGAGCATTAAAAAGATATAGTTACCAAAAGTAGGCCCGCATTACACCAGGTCTATGATACAATGAAATGGAAAAACATTTTCCACGTTTTTTAACCAGTTCATGTTAGTCTCTGGGTACAGAATTCTTAGCTCTAGTAGTATCTATTAATGACCTTGATCATTTATTTGTAAAGCAAACACTGAGGTGAATGAATGTCTCCTCGACTCATGTCCTCTCATTAGTATGAGACACTACCCATTTCATCTGCCATTGCAGTGTCCATTGCCCTAATGACCTTGTGACCTGACCTTCAACCTCTGATGTTGACCTCTTCCCCCCAGCCTCTTATTTTTTTTGGTCTAGTGTCACCATTGACTACCTGCCAGGCACCTGCTCTGAGAAATGAAACAGTAGGGAATGCATCTCCAGGGACCTCTTCAGTCCCCCAGACAACAGACGAGCTCAGTCCTGGCTTCTAAATGGACCTTGAGTGGACCTGGTAAACCAATCTCCCTAATTATCTATTGAAAGAACATTCTTTTTCCTTTCGGAGTCATTACTCCTATTTCAATTGCTGAAAAGTAACATGGAGGAACAAAAAAGAAGGCATGGGGGGAAAAACAGCAGTTCACAGATTTCTGATTTCCATGCTGGCTAATTGGGGGTGGAGATGGATAAGGGGGAAATGGTAATTATAAAAGAGGATTAAGGTTAAGGGAATATTCTGAGGAAGAATTGTTTAAAAAATAAACTTTTATGTGACACTTTAGGTGTCTACTTAAACAGGAGTGAGAAGAATCTAATTGCTTGGGTTAAATTCTGATGTATTTGATGGCATGCACCTCTAACATACAGGTAACAAATTAAAACGTATATACGGTGGTTCTTATGTGCAAAACACAATGACAAACCCAAAACAACCACAGCAATATCAGAAACAAGAAAAAAACCCTCAAAAACGGGATGTGTAGGGTCTAATTGAACACCACCTGCTCATTGCTGAGTACAGCTGTGGTGACAAAAGGCATTAGCAATTTGCTTCACTCTGTGAAATAGGTGGGTCCAAGGTGAAACAAAAGTTTGGTGATGTAAAACAGTCATCCATTTTTGTTCTAACAAACCTGTCTAACTCACCAACCATAAACAGTAAAATAAAGCACTAAAAAATAACATGTAAGCCAACCTTCTGTACCAGACTGCCTCATGTTTATGTACCATGTTATAAAAATGCCATGCTGACACACAGCTACAATTAGCAGTTTCTCCATTTAGGATCTACAGTAATGCTGGATGAAAAGTGCACTCCTTCAGGTCATGCAGCCAAAGCAAAAGCTCCTGACAAAGTTCACCAAACTTGAACTTGGTGTATGTTTCACTTACAAAACTTGTTTCCAAAACTTGTTCCAAAGTCCACAGTTCAAAATTGCTCATTCCATTAAATGAACGTGATTTCACCGATGAAAGTCCAGCAAATTCGTGACTGCAGCTTATTTCTTAATCACCTCCTATAGACCCATTTTTTCCAGCCTTGACATAATCATATTGTAGCCACTAGATTGTAGGGAATGGGCAGAGACTTCCGGGTTTGAGGGGTCGTCATAATGGTCCTCCTCAAGTTTAGTGTGTGTTTCTATGTTTCTTCTCATTGATGTGTATGTAAGTGCTTCTGGTAATGGTGTTCAGTAATGTTCTGAACTGGTTGAGTTGTGTGGATACTGGCTTTCAAGCAGTGTCCCGCACCACTGTCACCACATTGGGGTCTGAAGTGGGATTTGAACCTAGAGATCCGAAAGGTTGTGCAAGGCATCCAGACTGAGAATGAGTGGTGAGAAGAACAGTGGGAAGCGGAGAACTGAGCCAGGGTTCATCCTGAGGGTTCCAGCACAGACAGACCAGCTTCCTGGACCAGCGGAAAATAACATTTAAAGTAAAATCATGACAATAAAATGAAATACTTTAACTAATCTGTCAGATTACTATAAACATTCTCCTGCTTGCTATATGAATGACCTATAGCCAATCAGAAACGAGCATGTGACACTGATTCAGAACCTCCCCCTTTTCATTGCTGTGTTTTTGGTTTTGTTGTTGTCTTTTGCATTTGCAGGCAAATGTCTTTAAAATCCTTCTATAACACACACTGGAGATGGCTGCAGGTTGAGATCAGGAGGTTTGCTGGTTGTGACACCCTTGCTGTACTGTTTACACAAAAGGCTTCAAGCACTAGCCAGTGGAAAAGAAGTGATAGGAGCCTCTTTGATTTAAAAATAGGCCAAGAAAAATACAACTGCCTCTTCTGAAACAGTGGCCTCAGCTCTCCTTTTACTTCAAGAGAAATAGGTTGGAATCGTTGTATGTTAGTGGATGTTCTATCTGATTTCATCCTTTGAAGCATCAGACATCTGCAGGCATTCTTTGACGTGATCTTGAAGTCTCAAGAATTTTCAAAGAACAGTAACCAGATCCCTGAAGAAGGATCCATGCAAGCATATTTTATCACTCAGACATGCGTATCGCTGCATGTGCTGTTCAACATGGAACCATTCCAGGAATTTTCAGAGATTCCTCAAATGTCTTCACAAGATGATGACTTTGAACTCAACAGTTCTAACAGCTCATATCCTCCCAGGTCTCTTTTTTTGCAAACTACAAAGCTGCTTTAAATCTTCCACCATTGCAGCTTGTGAAGACTGTTTTGCCATAAGGTGTTAAAAAAATGAAGGGGGGGCATATCCTATTATCGGCCATCGATTGAAACGTTCCACTCAGCATTTCACTCAGGGTCTCTTCTTTTTTGTGCCTCCTGAAAGCAATATTGATATTAGCATTTCCGTTCAACCTCTCGATTTTTTATTTTACAACTGTATCTACTGTCTAACTCTACAACCAACTCATTCATTATGCATGCATCCTATTGGCATATCGATCATATCATAAATTCTTGGTTTATGTGTAAAGAAGGATTTTTCTCATGACTCAATCCAACCATGTGACCATAACCTAAGTGATCCTTAAGGGGAAAACATACAAAGTATCACAAATTGCCAGAAGATGACCCTACTTAGTACCTTCTTTAACAAAAAAAAAACGTGAAAGAAACAAACAACAACAGCAAAAAATGGTCTGGTTATTACTCACAAGCTGTGAGTTTTGCCACCGCCCCAGTGTGAAATCTGTCACTACTAATAAGCTGCAAACAAATCTGGCTCTGGCCTGCTGGACACAGGCTGTCCTTGGAGTGCTCATTTGAAAGTCTATGTCTGAATGCGACATCATCAGTGACACCAGTCTTCACAGGCAGGCTGCGGAGACACGGGTACAATCTCCAGAATGCCTTGGGTCAAGGCACAGTCAGGTTAATGCTATGGCCTTCCAAACCCTAGCAGGCTTGACCTCCTCTTTCACACTCCAATAAGCTCACCGTGTCATGTAATTTGTAATGAATTGCAGGCTGACACTCGGATAAAGACAGGGAGGTGGTGGCTACTGAAATACAGCTTTTAGCTCATGAGAGCCATATATTAAAAATGAGACCAGTCTTCAAGCTACGATCACTTTACTACCACTTTGTATATCATTTTCATTTTTGCATTATCTTAGACTTGATGTTACTGAGCAGTACTTGTACCAGTAGTAGAGATGTCTTAAGATATAGATTATATAGGAATGGTGTTGGAGTAAAAATACTGCTTCGGTTGTGATAATTCACTTGAGTAAAAGTAAAAGTAGTCAATAAAAAAATTATTCAAGGAAGATAAATAAGTCACCTGGCCAAAACCTGCTTGAGTAAGTGCATTAAAAACAATGCATTTAAAAAAAAAATAATATATACAATTGACACAACCCATTAAATGTGAGAAATGCCTTTTTAAATAAGTATGTTTGTTAACCAAACACTACAACGCTATATTAAAATAAGTAATTATAGCTACATAGATCACTAACTAAGCACCCCATATGTGCATTTTGAACAGTAGTGTCCCTTTTGCTATAACAATAACCTCAGTGAGCTCACAGCCTACTTGTCTGCATTTCCTCCGGTTGGATGCTGAACTGTAAAATACCAATCTCTATAGGTTTTGGCTCACGTAGTTTGCAGATCATTACTACGCCATCTCCTTTAAAGCATTTAAAGGTAAACACAGCTGATAAATTGTTGATACTCATCTGTCTCAGACACTGCTTTGGCTGAATAAGCATTTATATCTTGGGTATTGGATCTCTGCCATCCTTAAGCAGTAGTAGTAGTAATCTAAATATTTATGTTTATTCACAGACTGGAAAGGTTTCATTATAAATGAGTCATTTCTGCTTTCTGAAAATAAAGACAATACAACAACAGCAAAAAGAAACTAGGAAATCTAGTAAATAGCTTATTGTGTGAAATGAAGTTCTGTGTTTATCAGGCAGATAGGCAGGTAAGGTGAATGATGACAGTCGTGGGTCTGTAATCTTTTCACATCTGTTTCTAATTGTAAACATGAACAAAAAAGCCAGACCTCTAGTCCCCGTGGAGTTCTCTGGAAATTTGAGGATACAAATTCATACGGCTTCTCGTGTTACAGAAGTCCCGTTTTCCAGTCAACGTAGCCAACTGAGATACACCGATGACCCCAGTGTGGTCTGCTTCAAGCTTCTGCTTTCTATAACTTATATTCGCAATATTCATATTTTCCTGACGTACTATGCATCTTTGATCCTGACAGCCCACATGTGACTTCATAACTGTAGAATATGCTCTTATTATGATGATCATTTCTCAGTAGGAAGAGACAGCATTATAAGAGACACACCAGTTTCAATACCTGTTTCTTGTCATTTTACAAACTCTAATCTAATGCAAAAGTCTTTTACTTTCTGCAATAAGCAGGCAGCACAGTTTATTTGGATAGTCAGCCCAGACAAGGTTTATAGAGTATTTGTGACATTAGTTGAGATTCTACAATTCATCCGTTTCACTTTGTCTGTAGATGTTTAACAGATTATTTACAGAGTAAGACTGATGATTCATGAACGTATCTGCACATGCTCAGACAAATTTAGCTGAACTGGGGTTAGGGATATGGTTAGGGTACAAGTAGTTCAAGTTCAACAAAATTATCCTGAGAATACACAGGTATGTACATGAATCACCACATATCACCCCATACAGATAATCTGGTAAACATCTACAAAGTGAAACAGCTGAATTGTTGACTCCCAAATAATAAGCTGATGAAATGCCACAAATACTCTGTAACCCTTCTGTGGCTGACTATCCAAATAGATTTTTACCGCAGCATTTTTCTGGAATGTTTGCTAAATCCCTACAAGCTCACTGTTTAGTAAGGAATGATCAAAATGATTGTAACCACTTGAAACCAAATATGTGTGAGATGATGTATGTCTTGTTCTCCTCACACTTTCTGTTTATTAGCACTATGTAAATAATCATAGGAACGGTTTGATTGAGTTCAAATAGAAAGAACTTTGGGAAGTTAGTAATATGAGGATATATACAGTAAAGGCCAAAAGTTTTATTCAATGCGTTTTCTTTATTTTCATGACTATTTACATTGTAGTTTCTCACTGAAGGCATCAAAACTAGTTCATTCATAATATAATTCATATTATAAAATAATCATAATATGAATTTTAAC
>JAOVVG010000031.1:4558894-4571129 GCA_028566375.1 Leptodoras nelsoni | reverse complement strand
ACACAGAAATTTCCCAGGTCGCCCCACCCGGGGATCAAACCCGGGTCCTTCTTGCTGTGAGGCGACAGCGCTATCCAAGATAAAATAGTTTTATTAAATAACAAAATCCTTGTAATTTTCTGGTATTATAGGAAAATAATCAACAATAGTCAACACCACAACTTGCATCACACCACTTCAATCATTATTTTCCTATAACAGCATGGCAAGTTGGTTATTCCTTACATAACAAACTGTAACACAAAATAACATTTTGGAATCTCATAAAACACGTTGAGCCCAAGACAAAAAGTACATAAACGAGGTCAGAGAGACAGCCAGCCAGCCCAACATGGACTGCCAAAACATCCTCTGGTTGACAAAAATGCTTACGATGCACTACTTCTCTCTCTTCTTCTTTCTATCCTTCCTCACCTCCGTCCTTTCTCTTGCCTTTTCTCATCTGCTAATTATCCAGAATTAGAATCTTCTTTCACACCAGAAGTGTCAATGTGCTTTAGCCTGATTTGTCGGCTTCTATGACTGGGTGCTAAACTTGTGACATCTGACAAGCTTGAGGCACACAGATATTAATTGCAAGTGAAAAGCTGACAGGTCTGATAAAGCAGAAACCCCCCTCATCATCACTGCAGGGGGACAAAGAGGACTGTTCAAGGCTTGGAGCAAGTGCCTGGTGTTAGAGGTTCCTTTTACAATGTTGGAGGTTGCAGTGTTTTCAAAGGCACTGAGGTTTGTTTACTTCATCTGTGGGGGGAAAGCAGAAAGATGATGTGGTGCATGGTGCAAGCAGGTAATCCATCTTTCAGGGGTACATCTACTCCAATCTCACCCAGCTTCAGTCACTGCCTCAGAGTGCGATCAGGGCTGGGAGGATGATGGGAGGGGTGGCCTGATTCCACTGCTGTCTGCTATGCACAGCTTGATTAAATGTTTACTTGCCAGGCCAGATTATGTGGCTCAGAACATGCACAAGACCACATGCATTGTGACTAGAGTCCATCACAATTGGTGAAAGGGAAGTGGGTGTCAAGAGGGAGAATTTCACTAGTTAAGTATATTTATTTGTGCACAATAAACTAGTGCATGCTAGTGTACCAGTATTTAGACTTGGGCACTGTGGACAGTCATTGTAGACATTGTACAATCAAAGTTGAGATTTTAGTATTTTATCATGTTAATTAATCACTTAATTATGTCCAATTTTACGCCAGTCACAATGTCTTAACAAACAAAGACTTGTCCTCCAGCAATGAAAGACTTGCAATGCACCAATCAAAGAACCATTTCTCTTTCACACTATGGTAAATCTCTCTCCACAAACTTCAGATGATTCACTCAGACCATCAGTAATCTGTATAGTAAATGGGGCTGTGTGAAGGCAAAAATTCAACAGGCCCACCTCCTACATCATTAATGCATCCTCCATGGAGGACTGAAAACTCCCAATGCCTTTTGAGCATGGACATCAAATAAATGAAAGGCAAGTCCAACGGTGAGGGCTCGTCTATTCTACTTTTCAACAAGACTTAGGTGAAAAAAGAGCCCAGCCTGCAGTACCCTCCCCCTTTCCGGCCTCCTTCCACTTGTCTATGGAGAAAGCAAATTTTTTTTGAAAATTTTTCCTGGAGTGGTTGTTTTATCAACAAGCAGGGCCATGGCCTTCATCCTTCTTTTGATTGGTCCAAGAAAGAGAGGAGAACAGGAAAACAAAACAACAAGGGGGAAATGGTAAGAAAGGAGAGGTACAGAAAGAGGCTGAAGAGACAGCTGTTGGGGAGGTTAGTTGGAGATTTCCAGCCATTAACTTCAGACTAAGCCGGCTCCCCCACTTGAACAGAACAAGAGCCAGAGGAGGCTAGGCCTCAGACATGAAAAGAAGCAGGGGCAGGCTTGATCTACTATGCCAAATGTTCAGAAGTGGGGCCACAATCATACTAAAATAGAGTAGTGGCAGAGAGAGGTCTTGGAGAAGCTCATGGGGCGGTGGTGTAGAGTGAAGGGCTAGTGGGGTGGAGGAGTGGGGGTCTCTCTCTTTCAAAGGCAGGATAAACAAGGAAATGAGTCAGTAATCATTTCCAGAAATTGCCTTCCTTCTTCCTCCTCTCTTCAGCAGACCCTCTGCCTCCATTCATTAAGGATTCTGGCCTGATTAAAGCATTTCAGCCTCGGAGGCAGGCTCCAGACAGGCCAAAGCTCCTTTGCAGGAACATGAGACAAAAGGAAACTGGGCATTAAGAGCTGGGACTGGTAGTTAGAGTATATTCGGGGAACTTATTAGGGGATCATCCACAGTAGCACATTTACCATGGTACAACATTTTCTTCCACAACAGGATATAAGTTGTCTGAATTGTCCATTTCTGTTCAAACCAACCTCCAGTCACAATCCTCCACTTAAACATTACCCTGATTGCAGACTGACCCTACATTCACACTAGCAAGTGACAAGGTGTCTGATGACCAATCGTTTCCTACAAACCCCATTTCCAAAAAAGTTGGGACACTTCCTAAAAATGCAATAAGAACTGAAATCTGTAATTTGTTAATTCACTTCAACCTTTATTTAATAGACAAAAGGACAAAGAAAATATTTTCAGTGTAAAATATTTTTCAATGACAAACTTAATTCTATTTGTTAAATATAAACAAATTTAGAAATTGATGGCTGCAACACACTCAAAAAATGTTGGGACAGACACAAAATAAGACTGAAAAGGTTGTACAAGTAACACTGGAATGTTCCACAATTAGAAGTTTAACTGGTAACAGGTGAGGTCATCAAGATTGAGTGTAAAAGGAGCATCCACCAAAGCCTTAGTCTTTGCAAGCAAGGATGGGTCATGTTTCACCACTTTGTGCAAAGCGTCATGAGAGAATTGTCAGTCAGTTAAAATACAATATTTTTCAGCACTGTAAAGAGAGACTGTAAAGAGGGTCAGGGAAAACCTTGTTTCCAAACCATGTCTCAAAAGGCCAAGGGCGGAAACCGCTGCTGAATGTGTGTGATCATTGAGCCTTCAGGCAGTATTGTTTGAGAAAATGTCATGCTACTATGATGCATGTGATGTGACACATGGGCTCGGGAGTACTTTGTAAAATAATTGTCATTTAACACAGTCCACTGCTGCATCAAGAAATGCAACCTGAAACTATATTATGCAAAGATGAAGCCATATATTCATTCAGAGAAACACTGGCCAGTTATCTGGGCCCAAAGACATCTAATGTTGACTAAAAGACAATGGAAACATGTTCTGCAGTCAGGCAAGTCCACATTTCAACTTGTTTTTGGGAAAACTGGATGTCAGAGTTTATGTGTCAAAGATGAAAAAGAACATCCAGACTGTTAACAATGAAAAAGTTCAAAAGCCAGCATGTATGATGGCATGGGGGTGCATCAGGGCCCATGGCATGGCTGATCTGCATGCATATATCTGAATTTACCATTGATGCAGATGCTTAAATTTGTATTTTGGAAATACATATGCTACTGTCAAGACAACATCTTTTCCAAGGAACTCCATGTCTATTTCAGCAGGACAATGCCAGGCCTCGTTCTGCTCCAGTTACAACAGCGTGGCTTGACAGGCCTGCCTGCAGTCCAGATCTGTCTCTGTCTCCTATTGAAAACGTATGGAGCAGGAGAGGAGGAGAGGAGGAGAGGAGACTCAGACAACAGTGACCACGGACTGTTGAGCAGCTTAACTCTTGTATACAGCAAGAATGGGCAAAAAATCCACTTGCTAAACTTTCAATTAGTATCTTCAATTCCCCAAAGATCACAATGTATAATTTAAAAAAAGAGGTGATGAGATCCAGTGGTAAACACGCCTCTGTCTCAACTTTTTTGACTGTGTTGCAGGCATCAATTTCTACATTACTTTATGTTTAACAAATAGAATTAAGTAATTGAAGACACTTCTTTGTCCTTTTCTCTCTTAAATTATGGTAATTTAAGGGAATTAAAAAAATAAAAAAAGTTTTTATTGCATTTTAAGAAATCTTTTTGGAAATGTGGTTTCTCATTTCTCATGCTCATTTACTGTTTGATGTATAGAAATTGTGTTTTTTTTGTTCATCTTACCTTATCATATGACCTCTTCTTAAATGTGTTCATTTCAAATAAAAATAAGATATTATGAATTAATGCAAGGTTTGGAAGGAGGAAGCAGATGCCTCTGGTGACTATACATTATATAGAGAGTACAGTAAGTTTGCTTTGCTAGTCTGCCTGTGAAGATAGCACTTGTATCATTCTCATGTGAATCTAGGGGTAGGTAGTGACTGAAAATGGAAATGCATCTGATACTTGGATGACTAGTGTGCACTGCAGTTAGTGTATTTTTTCAATACACTAATTAATAATTGAGTGTAGTGGCTTGTCTCATCATTTGCTTTATATCATTTTTTATAAATACATTTCAAGCAGTATTATTATTTGAAGTAGAAAGGTTTAAAACTAATATAAATGTACTTGTTAGTTTGAAACTTTGTCTGCTTTAACACCAACTTATGAAATCATATACTCTCTTTACAAAAAAGAGAAGACAGCCATAAGGAGAGAAGCAAATGCAATTTCAAATACCCCCATTCCTAATAGTTGTCCTAATAGAAATACAATCCAATTAATTTTGGCTTCTGGACCTGACTGGAGGAAATAGTTAGTGGCAAGCTGGCTGTTCTGAAGTCTGTGTGTTCCTGTCGGTAGTGGAACAGAGACCCAGGCCTCCTCACAGAGCCCGTCACCCTGATTCTCTATTTCCTTCCTATGAGGTAATGAGGCTCTGGCAGTGGGCTTAATGTCATCTCTTCTGTTTCATTCTGCTGCCTATTCTCATCCACTACAACAATACTTTAGTGTAGCCTTTATCTACAGTTGTGTGTCAAAGATTATCTAAGAATTAATGTACAAAAGTGAACAAATCTGCATGTTAGTATTTAATATTCAATCACAAGTTCCATATTAGATCAAGTATTATACTGTATAATTTTGCATAGAAATGAGCAGAAATTACACAGACTACTTCAGAAAAGCTTTAGTTTTATGGAAAATGATGCTTGGTTAATGGAGGTGTTCACAATGATGAGACGATGATTAATGATGTTAATTTTCCGGTGATCCTTATAGGTATTATTTCTACACACAGCCAGAGCCAAGTGAGTTTCATAATCTAATAGTTTGTTGACAAACTGTATATTTTTTTACTGATTTTCTGTATATTACTGACTTCCAGTTTTAGGAGTCTATCCTATGAGAAATATTAGGAAAAAAATGCGCATAAGCTCTGTTTGGGAGATGAAATGAAGCATCTATGAACCCAAAGTGGTTTTTATTTTTCTACAACAACATTTCCTGAAGTTTTATATTCCTCTTATTTGCCCACAATTACAATTTAAAAATGTATTTATGAACAAGGCTTCATGTTTTTAGGTTAATGTTGTGCTTTGTCCTCAAGACAAGTTAGTTATTTACATTTACATTTATGGCATTTGGCAGACACTCTTATACAGAGTGACTTACATTTATCTCATTTATACAATTGAGCAGTTGAGGGTTAAGGGCCTTACTCAAGGGCCCAACAGTGGCAGCATGGTGGTGCTGGGGCTTGAACCCCCGACCTTCTATTCAGTAACCCAACACCTTAACCACTGAGCCACCCCTGCCCCTAAGTTATCATTTACACCAGTCAGCCATAACATGAAAACCACCTGCCTAATATTGTGTACGTCCCCTTGTTCTCCCAAAACGTCCCTGACCCATCGAGGCATGGACTCCACAATACCTCTGAAGGTGTTCCGTGGTACCTGGCACCAAGACGTGAACAGCAAATCCTTTAAGTCTTGTTTTCTGTGAGGTGAGGCCTCCATGGATTGGATTTGTCCAGAACATCCCACAGGTGCTTGATCAGGGGGATCTGGGGAAGGCCAAGTCAACACCTTGAACCCTTTTTCATGTTCCTCAAACTGTTCGTTTGTAAGGGGGAGGCTTGCGTCAGGAAGGGCATCTGGCATAAAAACTGTGCCAGACCAAGACGTGGACTTGATCCTCTGTGGCGACCCCAAGGAGTTGCAGCAAAGAAGGAAATGCAGGTACATTCATAGTGGTACGGAATATGACACAGCATAATGTGAGAGAATGTGCAAGAATGCATTGAAGTTTTTTAAATTGTAAAAATGTGCAGAATTGTTGCAATTTGCAAAAAGATATAGAAATGCATAAAAAGGTGTGAAATTTCAAAATAGATTAAGATCTTAAGATATTGAAGTGGATCACTTGAGCACCCCCAATGAACAAAACTGCATGAACTTTGGCATGCATCTAAAGAATGGTGTAGTGATTCAGGGCATGAAATTTTGTGACGGTTGCAATGTTACATGACAATTAAAATGGTTTGCAAGCTATTGCCCAAAAAGTGCTTTGAGCCTACCACAGTTCAGAGGGTTCTAGCACAAAGAGGCAATGCACACCTACAGACACAAACCTTGCAGTCCATATAAGACATGTGGGGCTAAAACCATACCAAGTTTCACGTTGATTGGAGAGGTCTAACTATATGATATTAGACAGAGAGAGAGAGAGTGTGAGAGAGAGAGAGAGAGAGAGAGAGAGAGCATATATCATTTATATTACAACCAACACAACTGTCAGAGTTGCAGTGCTATAAAAAACGAGCAGTCTGAGCAGTGTTGAATATCTTATCTTCACATTCAAGAATTTGACACTGCTGTGGTATATATATATTTTTTTTAAATCTGTGAATATCTATGAATGTTCAGTGGAAATATCTGACTATGACTGGCTCTATTTCATCCTAAACCACTAACTTGATCTCTTAATGGGGTCTTTACAAGTCCTAGTACATTATGATGTTTTTAAGACAAATGCTCCTGATAGCCTGTTCCATTGATCTTCAACAAATCAACAAGGAGTGGCTTAGCCACTTGTACTCTGCATATTCTGTCCACTTAGATTTTAAGCCATCCTGGGAGTGAAATGAAGTGAAATCTAGACAGCAAATTGTGGCACTTTGGCTTAGGTTTTTTTTTTTTTTTTTAAACGAGGAAGTACTTGTTTTTTATTGGTTTCATATGACACGACAAGCACTTTTTAAGACGTTGTAGTCGCGATGGTAAAAGAGAAGTCTACCCTCCCTTGCATTAAGTGCTCCTGTGATCTTGCATATATTTATAGGTGCTGTGTTATGTCACATGGCTTCCATTTCTTCACTTGTTGGTGCCCCCTGTGGCTGTTTTTACAAGCAGAGGAGTGAAAGGGTCAAGGGATCTGCTGTTCGAGCCTCGCCTCTGCATGAGGCTAGGGGTGACGAGATGTTTTCACCTTCCTAGGAAGACGAATGCATTAATCATTATTTATGATTCATGTTTAGGAAAGAAAGTGGCGTTAACAGAGATACATGCATTTTTCTTGTCGTACACTATAAAAAAAATTTAAACCAGTTTATTTTATTTAACCTAAAATAGTAAGTTAAACGAATGTCAGACAGATATTGTTCTGTTAACTATTTAAAGTTCAATGATCTCAAAATGTTTAGTTAAACTGTTAACTTGTTTTTTTTACTGTGTATATATGTAAAGAACAGCTTATACTTTAGTGATATTTTAATCACATAGCTTCCAAATGTTTAACTCCATCAAAAATTATTCACACGTGAATAACTGCATGCTTTACATACATGTGTACACGTACACGTATAACATGGTGTTTGCAGACACTTTACACATGTCTGTTAGCCCGATTTCTCATATAATGTGTGTGTTTTATTTTCAAATATTATTCATTTATTTCACAATGATTCATTTATTTTCACAGGAAGGTCATGTGGGTTTCTTTTCAGCTGTAATTTTGGAAAAAAAATAGATGTCTTTCATGTCTTTTGGGAGAGGGCATGTGTTTTTGTGTTCACTTAAATTATTTATTTTACATGTGATTTTTCACAATTTCTATCTTATTGCATCTGATAAAATAAATAAATTAATAAAATTGTTTTCACATTTTATAGGACATAAGGTTAAATTTTCACATGATTTGTGCATGATTAATGAATTCATAATCCATTCATTATCTATGCTGTTTATCCTACTACTGGGTCATGGGGGGCTGGAGCCTGTCCCGGCACTTATTAGGCGTAAGCCAGGGAAACACCCTGGTCAGGTCACCAGTCCATCGCAGGGCAGACACACAGACAAACGCATTCACACATACACACAGACACCTAGGGACAATTTAGCATCACCACATCACTTGACTCTATGTCTTTGGATTGTGGGATGAAACCCACCAGACATGGAAAGAATATGCAAACCCCACCCCAGTCACCCAGCCAGGGAATCGAACCTGCTCTGAGGTGAGACCGCTACCCACTGCATATGAAATGTTCAGGAAGGAAAGGGTAAATATTATTTTATTAGCTAATAGGACATTGAAATGAAACAACCTCGCTTTGACTCACAACTGACTGTTGCAAGCAGAAGGGAAAAGAGGCCTCATAACTGGTGTTGTCAAAGGCCCCTTCACTAGTAAAAGAAGCCAGCTCTTCCCCTGGCAGAGCCTGCACTGTCTCCCGCAGCCAGCGCTCCATGCAGCAAAGCCGAGCTTTTAGTGTGCACTAAAAAGATACTGTTAAATGCCATTTTAAAAGTCCCTAAAAGCATTTTTGCTCTTGGGGGCTGGCACTTTTAACTGTGATCAGGTTTCACATGTGAGATGACTGCACCTGGGGAGAGGAATGAAAAGCTCAAGAAGGCTCACACACACACACAGACACACACCACACTCTCCTTGTAAAAGTGGAAAAGGGAAACTAATCAGTTTTATTGGTTTCAATATGGCACAAAGTGTCTGTTTGACCTCTGGGTTTAGGATGCTCTGCGCTGTATACAACCTGACCTAAACTGAAGCTAGGTTAGTGTGCGACATGTATATCTTCAGGTAATATTTTCTTAAAGTTTAGAGTTCTTAACTAAGTTTTAATTTCATGTAGATACAGTAAGACTCAGATGCATTGAACAGATTTTTTGTACCTTGGAAAACATGGCCATACTGCCATCAGAAAGTCTGTAGGCAGAGAACTTTGTAGCTTTGTGCTTTGGGTGTTATTTTGTCTTATTACCTTCAAAAATGGAGTAAGGAGTGACTGTTTATTACTAAGTGAAAACAGGAACTAACTTGCCTCATGGATGTGCCACAAAACTAACCATAACTATAAACCTAAATAAAATACTTGACCTTGTATAGAGGAAATAGAAACATTTGACATTTGACAGATGACAGTCCAAGCATAAACTAAAGTAGCCATTGATGCTGTTTTTCACCACTTATGCATGCCTTAAAGGGTAAATTCATATTTAACCATTTCTGAAGTAAAGCTAGTAAAACTTTAGATTTTGTCCTTCTTCAGATCGCAGCTTTGCAGAGGAGGAGGTGAGTATACTGGGGTCACCACAAACATGACTAGGTACCCAGAGAGGAGCCCCTCACCTCTATTTTACATGTCATAAAAGTGAATTTTATTTGCACTTTTTGCTTTTTATAGCCCTATTTGCGTGTGAAGTACCTGTGAACAGTCTGGAAAAATGTATTCATTGACATGGAGATGGTAGAGGACCTGAGGGGGTTGGCTGTTGAGGAGGTTGAGGAGGTCAGGGCCAGAGGGGAAAAGTTAGCTGGGTATCTATCTATCTATCTATCTATCTATCTATCTATCTATCTATCTTTTTTTTTGTTTTGGTTGATGATATCTTCACCAATCCACATGAAACTTGGATTGTGTTGCCCTTCATGTTAGCGCCCCCTGAAGTGGAGTAGGCTCAAAGCACTTTTGGGGAATAGCTTGAAAAACAGTTTTGCCCCACATTTTGCCACCACTTTTTATGGCAAGTTGGCCTCTAGGAGGCGCATTACACTAGCTACTTAAGATTCATTTGTTGAGTAGTGCCACCTAGTGGATAATGTTTAAAAAAATGATCTAGTCCTTCAGTAACCAATATCCTGTGATGTAAAGGCTCAAACTTCATGAAATGTAATACTCCACATCACTACCACATTCCCAGAAAGTTGGTTCTGGATACAACGTTTAGCATAGAGATACGGTTCATCACTCATCCGAGTGAATTCTTCATTATTGAGCATGCATCAAGACACTACTACATTCTTTAGAAATTTGCCAAATTTTGTGAAATTTCTTCTACAGGAGGCAATGCAACTGATACAATTCACTATCCCAAGAACTACACTAGAAAGTTTAGCTACAATTTTAAAAGTTCACACCTTGCATAACCACCACATTCTTCATATGCACACCAAATTTCATGATTTTTCATCCATAGGGATGCTGCCACATTGGCCACAACTGACATTTACATTTATGGCATTTGGCAGACACCCTTATCCAGAGTGACTTACATTTATTTAATTTATACAACTGAGCAGTTGAGGGTTAAGGGCCTTGCTCAAGGGCCCAACAGTGGCAACTTGGTGGTGCTGGGGCTTGAACCTCCAACCTTCTATTCAGTAACCCAACACCTTAACCATTGAGCCATCCCTGCCCTGACACATTTCACTATATCAAGAATTGATTAAGCAGCAATTTTGAAATTTGATATACTTATTTCCCTTCACTTCTGCTCTTTTTCTTACTGCATGTTGTGTTCATATTATGCACTGCTATGAGGTACATCCAATGAATGAATGAATGCATTTATTTATAGCTGTATTAATATATACTTTTTTGGATCAAATTATTAGTAAGCTGTGTGAAAACAGGCAATTAAAATAAATATCAAAATGAAAATGAAAATCCAGATGCATCCTTTGTTACCCATTTAATAGTAATAATTTAAAGCTACTTTTTAAAAATTAGTTGCCTAAGAAATAAACATATACTTATTGTAAATATAATTGTATCTAGGAAATGGAACGATTGCCAATACATCATATTATCAGTGATATATTTTAGTCAAATTTCACACATTTCACCCCTTCTTTAAACATTACTACAGAATTTGTAATATATAAAAATGTCCCTGAAGTATTTGTTCTAGTAGACCTACAGTCTGGTATGCTGGTCAAAAGGGAATGATGCTGCCCAAACTAAAAATTCAAAAAGCCCAAGTCCTTTAAAAGCAACTACAATGTCCACGTGTGAATGGATTTTACTTACGCCTGGGTGGATGCACAAAACCTCTTAACAACTGTACAAACAAAGGGGTCTGTTTAATGTAAGTCAATCAGTGCTCAGATAAATCCAATCAGGGCTGAAAGCCATCTCTTTGCTTATTGGTTTCAGAGGTTGGTTATGATTATTTAAGCTTCTGGAAAACAGTGCCATTAGACAACCCACATCTGGCTGAGTAATATACTGATGTCTGCTAATCTGAAGTGATGAAATTGTAGAGGCAGAAGGGAGTCAGTTTGTTATCAATCCGCATGCATGATGTTAAGCTCTTGGGCAGAGATGCGGTTCATAAATCATTTGATTCTTGTTGGAAGATTTGTTCTCTAAGGTGCTCCAAGGTACCATTAGAGCCGCTGCAGTGGAAGTGGAGTTCCTGTTACCAACTAGACATTGAGTTATTTTGCAATGAGTGACTTGAAGTGTTTTATTCTTCTTATAACACAACAATTTACTTTTTTTTATTACATTTAATTAATTACATGTAAAATTGAAGTAAATTTAAGGAGGCTGGCTCAGTTTTGGGTTGCTCCCTGGATGGTTTTGAGGTGGTGGTTGAAAGGAGGGCATTTAAACAAAATCACTGCTATTTTGAACGACACATCACAGCCCCTCCATGACCTGCTGGTCAGAAAGTGGAGCGATTTCAGCAACAGACTCATTCAGCTCCGCTGTAGCAAGGAACGGTTCAGGAGATCATTTTTACCAACAGTGATCACATTGTACATCACCTCTTCACATTATTGTATAATGAACCACTTCAGGCTAGGCTCACTGAGCACCACTGGACATTATTACATCTCTTACATCTAATATTTAAAGAATTATTCTTCCTATAATTACTTTCCACTTGGTAGTTTTGTAGATTCTTATTACGTAATTTAAACCCCTACTTTGTATCTGTGCAATAATGTACATAATAATTTGGTGATTTGTTCTTGTTTATTGTTTAATATACTTTACTGTGGGGCGGCACGGTGGCGCAGTGGATAGCGCTGTCACCTCACAGCAAGAAGGACCCGGGTTCGATCCCCGGGTGGGGCG
>JAOVVG010000031.1:4521063-4535199 GCA_028566375.1 Leptodoras nelsoni | reverse complement strand
TGCCTTCAGTGAGAATCTACAATGTAAATAGTCATGAAAATAAAGAAAATGCATTGAATGAGAAGGTGTGTCCAAACGTCTGGCCTGTACTGTACATGTATGCATTTAAATCTACACTATTAGATTTCATTTAATAAAATTTGTAAAAAAAAAAAAAAAAAAAAAACTCTTAGAGCAAACACACTTTTTGCATAGTATATTACATAACTTTATTTTTTTTCTTCTTCAGTATGTTTCCAGTTTACTTTTATTATTAAATGGAACTAATATTATTTTAGATATTAAACTGACATTGGTCGCAACCTTTAAAAATGTTTATAAAATAGAAATTGAACCTGGTTGCAATGTACAATAATAGTGCACTGCTGAATTGCCCATTTAACTGAATTGGCCAGACAAGTAAAAATGTTAGGCACAGTAGAAGGTAATAAAATTATATTTTCCAAAAATGAAAAGCATTAATATATTTTTTGCTTACAACAGTTTTGGTAACTGGGCTAAACTGCTGACCTTGATGGAGGCAGTCAATGCTACCAGTTCTGTAAAAATGCAACAAATTGGAATCTCTCTCTCGGGGATTATTCAGAAAGGATGCAGCTCGTGCAACTTTAGGTTTATATTATCATATAAAAATGTTTTCTTGTAAAAGGAACATTTGCACATAAAATATTCCATTTTGATAAATAATCAATAGTGAGAAATTAATAGGCTAATAGTAATTCAGCAATTTATTAAAAGAGCACGGGATGAGAATATAGTCTTAAGAAACACAAAAAAAGTCATAGCTAAGGATTAAAGATGTTTAATAGTTGGAATACAAATGGAAAGGAATGTCTTATTGCACAATGACTTATTTTTTTACCGGAGTTAATTCACACTGTCGTGTGGAAAGTTATTTTATACAACTGTAATGAGTTCCTCATAAATTTAGTACATGGCACAATAAATAGGAAGGCCATTTGTTACAAAAATACAGACTGATGAGAGAGTAGCAGAATGCTGACACTGTAGTGTAGTATCTGATGTTGACTACTCTGGTGAATAATGAATCAATGATACTTATACTGTAAGTAAAACACTGAGAGGTCTGTGGCAGTGTAATTTATTCATTTTACAGCAGCCAAGGTGTGGCAGTTGTCATACCCAAGTGATTCCCCTGGTTGTGAGTGAAATGTGAATAGGTCAGTTAAAACTGCATGTAAATATGTAAATTAACTTTAAATATTATGCATATCTATTATGTTATTTTGTAATTTCTGTGTTTATAAACATAGCACCAAAAGTAAGGAAATGTGTGTTTGGTAGAATAGTTCTTTGCTGTAACAATGCTTCTTGGCAATAAATCTTATACCATTTCAAAGCCTGTTAATTTCCCTTTTAAATGGAGCTCAGCAGTAGAGCTGGGAATGTGGGTTGTGCCCATGACAAATGCACCAAATCTTCTCTGCCATTGCCAACAGCTTATTTTGCTGTTGCTATTGTTTTGAGCTTGTGGTACCCCCAGATGCAGCCAATCGGGTACCTGATTGACAATATCCGGTCTCATCAGGTTGCCAGGAGGCCTGCCCCTCACAGTCAGGCCCGTTTGCACTGGTGTCAGCAACACATGCACTGGAACTTGAAAATGTGGAAGAACGTTATGTTCAGCGATGAGTCCAGATTCTGCTTATGGCAATTGGATCATAAGGTCAAAGTGTTGAGAAGACACGGAGAAAGCTATGCTGATTGCTGCACCAATAGAGTAACATCTTTTGGTGGAGGAAGTGTGATGGTGTGGGGCAGCATCTCCCTCACTGGAAAAACGAGGCTTGTCTTCATTGGAGGCAATCTCAATACAGAGAGATATTGAGGTGAAATTCTGCAACCAGCGGCAATCCTATATCTCCAGAGACTGGGTCAGAACAGAGTGAGGTTTATCAAAGACTACCTACAGAATTCGGGAGTGTAGAGGATGGAATGGCCTGCCAGCAGTCCTGACCTCAACCCCACTGAACACTTGTGTGATCAGCTTGGACGTGCAGCTTGAGAGTGACCAACATGACCACGTTGGCTGACTTGCGACAAATGCTGCTTGAAGAATGGGATGCCATCCCACAGCAGTGTGTGACCAGGCTGGTGACCAGCACGAGGAGGAGGTGCCAGGCTGTTGTGGCTGTGTATGGTTCTTCCACACGCTACTGAGGCTCCTGTTTGTTAAATGAATAAATTGTTAAATTGCCAATATGTCTTGTTTCAATAATCCAGTCCACCAATCAATGGCAGAATAAGCTGTTTGGCAATGGCAGAGAAGATTTGGCACATTTTTCATGGGTGCAACCCATATACTCAGCTCTACTGCTCATCCCACAAATGCATGTTCCTTACAAATGTGGTACCATTTAAAAGGGTGTATGATTCATTGCCAAGAAGCATTGTTACCACAAAGAAATAATCTACCAACACAAACTTTTTGTGCTATATAAAATAAAAAGTGTAGATATTGTTGCAGTCTTCTATGTAAATCAGTTTAAATAATAAATAACATGCATGGTTTACAAAGTGCATGCGTACGACTGTGAATAGAGAGTAGAGCTAAATCACACACGTTGGTACTTGAATTAGTATTGTTTTTTTTCTGTATATTCTAATTATGGTTATCATTGTGACATTGTACTCTTGTGGTTTTCATTTGCAGTGCTAATTACATCCACAGGTGTAGTGTGTTTGATCTGTGCGAAGTTTTTTGTCTCTCTCTAATTTTCTAGTGATTTGTATGGTACTGTTCATTCAGGGTTTTTTTGGCAAACTGAAACAATTGTACATCTAAATACACATTAACAACTAAACAAATAACCCTATTTAGTAATGATTTATTTCTCTGTGTAGGATGAAATTCAGCAGGCAGCAGAAATGGCATTGCCTTAGTTATTTTTGTTCAGCATCTCATAAATTGGATAGATTTATTTCACAGTGGTGAAATACCTTTCACGTGGCCAAAAATATTTGGACACCTATACTTGCTGAATATCCCATTCCAGATTTAGTCCTCTCTTTGCTGTTATAATAACCTTCACTCTTATGGAAATTTCAGAATGTGACTGTGGGAATAGACCAACCATGTCTTCATGGACCTCATATTGTGCCACAGGGGCACTGACATGTTGGAACAGCTCTGGGGCGCTTTAGGTCCAGTGAAGGTAAATTGTGATGTTACACTAAATAGACACTACAATTGTGTGCTTCCAACATTGTGGAACAGTTTTGGAACAACCTCATATGGGGTAATGGTCAGTTGTCCACAAACATTTGGCCATATAGTGTATAACGTGGAAAAAAACAAAGAGGTCCCATCAGATAGACAGATTTTTTTCTTCATCTTTTTACTCAGGTTTACATTCTACAATTGTTTGGTGACAAGTTGTGGTTTGTGGTCTTGGAACACATCCTGCATTGTGCTCACTGATATGTATGTGTGTATATGTCTTTAAGTTATGTCTTTGTAAACCTGCTTTGGGACATTGTCCATTGTTAAAAGTGCTTTAGAAATAAATTTGAATTGAATATACTATTTTTTTTAAATCATAGGTCTATTGTTAGATTATCTTTGTTGTTTAATGACAGCAGAGGCATAGAGAGAATATGTTATTGCCCAGTCTGATATAGCAATATTAGGATCATCCCGTATAAGACTGCTGTGCTGGTGTTACATTAATATGCTCCTTGTTTTTTGCTAGTTTGTAAACCAACTTTATATGTAAGTAAAAGGAAAGAACAACCTTGCACTCTTCCCCGATTTAAGACAAGCTTGAACCATATTGCCAGTAATTATGGAAGACATTATGCCCAGCAACATGGAGTCAAGGACCATTTCTGATACAGTGGATTGTGCAAAAGGCACAGTACACGATCCACCACACTGCTCTACGCAGCTCAGCGGTGAAAGTCAAACCTTAGGCCTTAATGTGATTTTGTAGCCTGACAGTGACCCGTGACCTTGAATCCCATACCTGCTCAGAGGAAAACATGGGGAAAATGGTAGGAAAAGTGACTCATAACCCCCGCAAACAACACTAGTCAGAGATGTTAACTTGGCCTGACGAGGTATTATTGAAAACATATTCTCCAGGCCTGCTCCGCTTACTGCCCGCATTGGGGGCAACTCCATGCAGCAGCACAGGAAGGAGGTGACCTTTTCCAGCCAGGGAGCATTTTCAGGGACTGACATTGAATTAGTGTTTACTAGCCTAAGGCTCTACTTGAGGGAGGCTAGACAGCTCTACATTCAGCAGTGAAACGGACACCTGGACTCAGGCTCTATCTGCGTGCCCTATACTCCTGTCCTCATACATTTATTTTCATGGCACACTCTTGCTTCTTGCAAACTGAATATTATCTCATTATTCAGAAACATTATTCAGAATGACTAGATAATACCAATAGTGAGAGCACTATTTTTTCACAGGAGACTGGAGGTATGGAGGTAGGTCAGGATCTTACATGATGCAAGAAAATAAAAACAGTGTAAGTAGGAGGTCTTTGTTTGTTCCACAAGCTTCACATTGGACCACATTTCATGACCACATAAAAGCAAAGACTATATGTACTGTATATGGACAGACAGAGATCATTTATTCTTCTTAGTTACTGCCTGGTCAAAGTACTGGTGTTTCAATTAGGCTACTAATTTTTTTTGTGGACAGTTGCTGTAGACATCTCTCAGATGGACACTGTAAATTAGATAACTGTAAGTTTTCAACTTTTTGTGGCAAGGCAGATTTATAACTACATCACATTGGTTTGGAGTAATATGGAAATGTTCTTGTACACCGATCCACCTGTATAATATTGTCTAAGTTCACCTTGTGCTACCCAACAGGCTAGCCTTTGCCCCCCATGTGCATCATTGAGCCTTGGGCACCAATGACCCTGTTACCAGAATGTGAGTTGTCCTTCCTTGGACCACTTTTGGTAGTTAATAACCATTGCATACCAGGACCATCCCACAAGACCAGCTGTTTTGGAGATGCCCTGATCCAGTCGTCTAGCCATCACAATTGTCAAAAAGTTGCTCAGATCCTTTAACTTGTCCATTTTTCCTGCTTCCGATACATTAGCTTCAAGAACTGTCTTTTTTCCTTGTTGCCTAATGTATCCCACCCCTGAACAGCTACCCTTGTAATGAGATAATCAATGTTATTCACTTCACCTCTCATCAGTTTTAATGTTATGGCTGATCAGTATATATGCTTCATATTAACAGTATCTGAATCTTTAAGAGACCGAGCCTTATTCTACTAAAATGCCATAGATCTCTGTCACTATATATGGTTTTCTCATTTTTTTTACTCTATGCTGTAATGAATATTGAAGTCAATTAGGTCAAATTATCGCTCAAAATGCATTTATTTAAAACAAAAAGACATGATCCTGGATTACATTTTATAATGCTCCAGAGTTCCAAGGTTCCATTTCTGCAATTGATTTATGCTTGTTCTTATCAAGTGGGCTCCATGAAAAAATCACTTCAAACATGTGGGTGGAGTCAGACTGGGCTTAAATGTTATCAAAACTCCATATGCTGAATTGTTTAAAAATTTCAAAATTCTGATATTGACTTGAAAAGCGCTGCCATCGTCTCCGTTTCCCAAATTAAGCTAAGGGTCACAGCTCAATTGTGCCTCCAAGTTAGGAATCAAATTTGCCACTTAAGTAGACCCCATGTGGCATAGGCTGACCGACATCCAACATGCAGGTTAAGTGACATATAGTTCAGGAGGAGGTCAACGGCACCTCATCACCCACCTCCCAGACCTCTCTAGCATATCCTGCTTCACAACTGCTTACAGATGTGTCCCGGCCAATCTTTTACTAACAAACAGCAGGCACGTGCTGCTTTTGATAAAGCTAGTGGTCACTTCCAATCTATGTCTCTGGAGACAGACTCCATCCACAAGACTCTTTAGTACAAACTATCGTAAAATATCTGCTGAAAGGGTGGCTAAGTGTTAAATTGTATTCACTGGTATTCTAAGCTAGTTTTCTTGTACACTGCCTTATTATCCTTCTGATATTTAAAACTTATTTGTGTTGAAGCAAGACATTTTGCATTTATTGTTGTGGAGTGTGCCAGTAATGTGGGACCATACTGGCAATCTGGTAGGACAGGGGTTGAAGCAAGTCTGCCTTGCTCATCAAAGTCATCTCATGGCTTTGCTCTTTCATTCTCTTCTGCAGTGATTTACTTGGCTGAGAAACCAAGCAGAGAAACCTCTCTGACAGAATCCGGGTTCTAGCGCCAATTCAACGTCAATCATTGCTGAGAAGATCCGACTAGTGCCGTTGCTGAGGGACACACTACTAAACACTTGGCCATGTTTGCCAAGAGGAATCTTTGGAAAAATAACTCCCCAACAAATATGCAAAGAATAAGCCATTTAATTGTCAGGACAATAAGTGTGGGATCAAAGCATTTCCACAGACCAATGAAAATCCATGAACTCCAGGTCCTTTAAGTATTTCCAAACATAAATAGAATACAGGACTTACAAAAGTGTGAGGGTGGAGACCCAAAGCTCAAAGGTGAACATGAAGTTCTGTCTATCACACGGTTGTTAAACTCTGTCAATATTCTTCTTTGGAGCCAGCCATTTTGCATGAATGTGTGCACCTATTGATTGACAACTGGCTCCAGAGCTACTCAGACCCTCTTAAAATACCAGAGCCTGAGCTTCATATTTCTCCCACAGGCCTAGGATCCCACTGTTGTCTGTCTGGCCAGGTTGTCTAGTAGCCCTCCTATTCACTTAGAGTTCCTGGTGTTCTTGGCCTGATTGGGCCTTCTTACAGGTCTGAGCAAGGCGGAGTCTTGCAATATGTCACCTCAAAAGGCCTGGAGAATAAGTGCAATAGGGGCTACAATGACCCCTCATGCTGCTTTATTTTCCTCTCCATGGTTTGGTTTCCAAACCATTTGGTTTTACCACAAACAATTTTCCAACCATTTCCTCCAACCAAATAATTTATAGTAGTTATTAATATGAATACTCAACTTGTTGAGTTTGTGCCAGGAACACTGATCATTGCAATAATGGACTGGCCCAGTTTTGCTTTAACTCCTTGAATGCATGGACAATATCATGTGCTTCAGTGCATGTTCCGTGCAAATATTTTAAAATGTAAAATTTTCTACTTTGCATGGTTCTGAAGTCTACAAAATTTCCTGACTGTTAATATGTTTCTCTTTTGTTCATCTCAAACACAGGGTCTACCATTAGTCAAGCCTTCTACTATGTATCTTTATCTTGTGTATTTTTTTTAATGCATTCTCCTCAATTCATCTGAAGGAGCCTCTAATGAAAATTGAATCATAGACCTCAGGTTGAAGGGTTAGAGGTTAACTTCAGCAATGGGTCAGTCAAATAACCCACCCAGCCCGGAATTAAAAGGGAAAGCCCACTTTTGTCATAATAATCCCTTAAGGTCAAGGGGGTCAGGAGGTCAGTGTCACTGGGACAGCCCCAGACCTCTTTGGTGTTGTAAATTATGTACCAAAGCTTAGCTGGAGAAAAATGACTGCTTCTCCTGCAGCCTTTTCATCCTTAGAGGGCACAATGACATTATTCCACATCCTTAATCGAGAGAAAAGGAAGTAGTCAGTTGTCCTCATGCACCTCAAGGGTCAGGGAATACAATGGACACCTGTCAGTCCAAGTTTAAATGTGTCCGACAAGCTTTCAAGGAAGATCCAGATTTATTCACTGATCTCTGAATATTCACAAAGACACCGCTGACCGACAAAGGAGGCTTAAGTAGATTTGACTGATAAGGGACTTAAGTGCTGCTCGCTCACAATGCTAATAGGATAAATGGCTGATTAAGTGGACGCCATGGAGGTGGAGGTCATGTGCATCATTAAAAATGCTTTCTAAGCTGCAAACATGGGAAGCTGATGGAGGCTGATGCGGTCACATGAAAGTGTGGTGCCTGGTGGCTACTAGCAAGTGAAGCAGATGTATATATGATTCTTATTGAATTTCAAGGTCATGCCTGGGTTATCTTACATCATGGGTCTGCAGAGTAAACAGCTGTTATCAACTGGCATGCTCTTTGAAGTGTCATTCTAAGCGATGCCTTGGGGATTTGCTGTCTGATTCGAATGTTCTTTTATATTTTTCACATTTTCAGGTTTCCATACTGGTGCAAAATGCATTTCTGGATGGTTCCTCGTCCAGGTTGTATAATGATCTTGCACCCAGTGTTCCAGATTTTTAGGCTCCACGTTCACTGCAACCCTGGCCAGGACAGTGCTGAATTGATTATGATATATATGAAGATGTAAAATCTATAAAATAAATATATAAAATAAAAAACAAATGCCATTCGGCTCCTTTCACAGGTTGTCCCCATATCTACATTGGTTTCCCTCGGGTTCTTTGGTTATCTCTGACTTCTCACATACAAGCCAGGAGGTCAGCTACTCTAGGTGTGAGTGAGTGCGTATACAGTGCCACTTACTTTGCAGATCCACAGTCTGCTTTTTTATTCCCAGTATAGGCTCTGTACAGTAGGATGGAGTAGTTACTGCAAAACGTAAGCAGTGAGCTTGAAAAGAACTGATTTAATTCTTTATGACTTACCAGCACAAACTTACCACAAATCTGTTTAACTCAAATACTGCTGAATACAGTAGTTGTTACATAGGACGGTACTATCAATCACTAGCTGGAAATCAATAAGAGCCATATTTGCAGCCTAAGCACACTCTAATGATAAAAGTTTTACATGTTTTTCCTTCTTAGGAATTGATGCTCATTAGTGCTCTTTATCAATTACGTTACTAAAGCACTGTAGTCAGTATTGCCTTACAAAGAAGCCATAAAGAATGAACTGTTCTGGACTGTCACTTAAACATTGGACTAGCACTATCACAATAAACATTTATTAGTTTTATTTCTCCAGAGCTCAAGCTCAAATGATGATCACATATCTATAAGTATACAATATCTCCTGATGGCCATTCCTGTCATTCAAACGGATCGTGTATCCAGCTTGCAGTCCCTTTATGAACAGTGATCTTAAGCAAGCAGAGAGTAAATGTTCATGGTTTTAGAGCTCACTTCCGAGACAACCAAGGTTGCGTGTTTGTTTGTTATATGGAGCCGCATGGGGCTAATTACCCGGTCGACACTTTGTTGCCCAGGCAGAACGTGATAAGAAGCAGACAGTTGACAGGAGGTGTGCGTGATCAGCTGGAGACAGCCTTATCTCTGGCAGTAGCAGTAGAGCAGACGCCCCACTCTTCCTCACGCAAGCACTCTCTCTCTTTTTGGAAGGGAGGGAGACGTAGGCGGATCACCTGTGAGTCATTGTTTCTGGCCACCCACACATGTCCCCACACCACAATGGTGTCACCGAGCCGCCTGTTGTACAGAAAAGAACACTTCATCAACAAACAAGCGTCATTATGTTCCCATGTACCAAACATGCTTCGGTTAGATCTAAACTTTACACCATAGCTTATTTTTCGGGGTCTAAAGAAATCATTGACGAGGCTTATCATGTATTTGATTGTACGTCCTGCATTACACCAACAACATGGGAAATTCTGCTTATCAACCTGTCCTGAATTACACACCAGTACAAAGAAAACGAGCCTGAGCAAATTCAGAGGCGCTCTATCTGAGTGGAGATGAGCTTCAGCTAAAGAGATGATGGGCTATTACTGAGTATATTAGGACATTTATGGGTGTATTAGGGCCCTCAACCAGCACAGTGTTCATAAAAAAGGAAAAAATAAACTGGGCCTGTGTGTGTACCATGTATTTATGGTACACAAGGATAGCAATATCTGATATTTATGACCTTGTGAGGAAATTCTGCAGGCCCACATAAGGAAACAGTGGAGAGTTGTTTGTTTTTAACAAAACAAAAAAAAACATTAATAAAAGAGGCGCACCAAAAAGGTGCCTTTTTATTACTGAGGTTAAATGATTAGGTTAGGCACACCATTAATTAGCTGCATTAACAAATACATCAGTGAAGGTCCTCACAACTACAGCAAAACAAATTCTGTGAGTGTGTGTGTGTCTGTGTGTGAGTGTTTGTGCATCTTTTTATATCTTTGTGGGGACCAAATGTCCCCACAAGTATAGGAATATCTGATATTTTTGCAGGTCCCCATTAAGAAACATTTTTTTTTTTTACAATAATTAAAATAATAATAATAATAATAATAATAATAATAATAAAAGATCATTACTGAGGTTAGGGTTAAGGTTAGGATTAGAATTAGGGTTAGACATAGCGTTAATTAGCTGCATTAATAATTATGTCAGTGGAAGGTCCTCACAAGTATAGCAAGACAAAGTCTGTGTGTGTGTGTATGTGTGTGTGTGAGAGAGAGAGAGAGAGAGAGAGAGAGAGAGAGAGAGAGAATGAGCGAGAGAGAGAGGACCCGTGGCTCCGGACTGTCTGCCTTTCTCCCTCTCTCGTTCTCCCTCTCTCTTGCAGAAAGCGGTACATTATTTTTAACCCACTGCCTCTGAGAGGAAGGGAAAGGAAGGGAAGGGGGAGCGCTAACATCTGAAGTCCAGCACAATGCATACATGTCCTGGCACACATGCTGAACCTCATGCATGTTCTTTTGTGCTATATAAAAAAAAAGCACATTGTGCGTGTGTGCATCTGTGTGTGTGTGTGTGTGTCTGTTGTGTGCACTTGAGTGCGTGTAGACATTAAAAGGAGACATGTCATTAATTACTAATTACTCTGTGTGACATCATGGTGGTATTGTGGTATTGTTAGATTAATTCACGGAAAGGGAGGTTCGCATCTGTTCTACGTTGGAATGCAATTGAGGGACTTGTTGTGTTTTTGCGTGGAGTTTAATAAGCCAAAAAGTGACCTATGTGTCAGCACAGGGATCATATTCATTCCCCTGCTTCCTTTAGGAGAACTCATTAAAATGCTTACAGAAATAAATAATAATAATAATAATAATAATAAGTATTATTATTATTATTATTATTATTATTCATATTCTTATTGTATTTTATTTTTTATTTTAGACTTGAATGGTCCCAAGCATCCAAGACTGGATGAATCAGGGGTGTATGAGGGGACAGGGAGGAGGGCTAAAGAGGCGGACTGCTCTGGGGTCTTTCACCTGACCCCCCACCCACCTTTCAAACCCTCCAGCGCAGAGCCACTAATCACTTTGCGCATGGGAAGAAAATCAAATTGATGCGACCTCTAAGACGCCGCAATTGAAATCTGATTACTGATGACGGAGCTCTGGTTTTCCCCATGCAGCCACTACCACAAATGTTCTGGCCTTGAAAGTGTACACCTCTTTGAATGAAGCAAGGGTGGGGTTGGCGTGGGGGCGAAGTAGAATAATGATCGCCCTAGTAAGCAAGTGATTGCAAGGGGGAGAGAGTCGAGGGTAATTAACTCCAGTCCTGCCTGTCTGAATCGATGAGGTGAAAGCTCACAGGCACTGGCTCTTGTTGCACAGCACCTCGTGTTCAGTTGGCGACTAGGTTAGCATCATTGCTTTTATTGCAATACTTAATAAAAGTCAGCATATCCTGACTAAAGATCAAATTGAAGTAGAAATTGCCAATGCTGGTGACAAGAAGGGTTTCTCCATAACTAAGGTGAGTCATCTTCACAGGAATCATGACCAGCTGTTTGATGATGACTTATGCTTGATTTTTTTTTAGCACTGGGTAGCACCGTGGCACAGCACCAATAGTATTGCCGCCTCCCAGCTCTAATGTCCCCAGTTTGATTTTAAGCTCAGGTTGCTTGACTATGCTAAGTATCATATGATCTCCTGTGTTTGCATGGGTTTCTTCCAGGTTCTCCACTTTCCTCTCACCTTCCAAAAACATGCTGGTTTGGCTACCTAGGTGTGACTGAATGTGTCAACGTGTGTGTACATGGTGACCTATGACGACCGGCGTTCCCTCCAGGATGTATTCCTACCTCACAGTCATTGTTCACAGGATAGGCACGGATCCAGCTCAACCCTGACCATGATAAAGTGGTTACTGGAAATCAATGAATCTTATCTGCTTCACATGCTTGGTAAAAAAAGAAATATGAATGCTGGTACAGTAATTCCTATTCTAGCTCTTTATCTGAGGTTTCCATTTCATTAGAGGGAGAGGGAAAGAAAGTACAGCAATTATATTATATCCGGTTCTAGTGAGGATTCTTCATGGTTTTGAGCTGATTATGTATCTACCTCAGTGTGGAAGTGTTCATTAGCACATCTTATGCTCTAGGCTTAGTGGAACAATGCCCTAACAACATCACACAAAGTTCCAGCTCTATTTTTAATGATCCAAGGTCCACATCCCTCTGCACTCAGCCAGAATTGCCCAAAAGCGGAATAATTCCAGGAAGCAACTATAAACTCTTCTTCATCCATGGAATCAGAATTGCACGTATGGGAAATGAAGGGCGTGAGAATCTCCACGCATAAATGAGCTCCGAACAAGTGCCTGCGAGGGTGCACCGAGTTTAAAACATCCTTGACCTAAACCGTTTTATTTCTGAGTTCTCAGAAGGAGGACATTCAGTGCAAATTAACCCAGAAGCAAGCAAGAACGTATAGTAGGCCACATTTGCAGCATTAAAAGAAGTGGAGAGGGAGAAGCGGGAGGTTGAAAATATGATTTTCAGTATCCAAGTCTGGACCATATTCTGGCCCATACTAATCATGAAATAGCACATGAGATATGGAGTGGACATCTTCAGAGAGATTTCAATTTGTCCTGTCAACAATGAGATGAGATGATTCAGAACGCCAATATATTGCCTCTTGTGCCTGCTCTGCTCCGGGTGGCAAGCTGCACAATCTGTGCCAAGTCTCGAACAGACAACACAATCGAGCATTCCAAAGAGCATTCAATTTACAACCCCATTTAGTCTTTCAAGAGCTTGGTGAGTCAAGGTGGGGTTGTAGAAGTAAAACTCCATTTAGTCTTCATATCCTGTAGTCCTTCCTGGTTCCTCTTCTTAATAGCATTATCTGTCGTAGTCAGTTAAATAACAAATTCAATTATTTAGGGGGGGTTGGTAAGGCAGAGCTCTGCCATATTCATCAACCGTTCAACAAATGTTTATATAGGCCTCATTCACAATTCTTTAAATTCTGCTAAAATACCAGCTACATCTTATGAGTGACCAACAATTAAAAAAAATATTTCATAGAAGTTCTATTAATTTTCTTATTTTCTTAATAGTTTATTTCCCTATTTAACACAATAGTTATTATTTGCATCTAGTTGTCAAACATGTGAATACGCTCTAACAGGCCCATTGGGGCAGGAATCATGTTGCCACATGCTCAAAGTATTTACATTTTTGTAGGTGGAGGAGCAGTTGTCATGACAACTGACAACCATATTAATGATTTTGCTGGTTTGCTGGTTTTTATGTCAAATTGGGTAAAAAAAAACTTAATTAAGAAAAGAAATAAATAAATAATCAAAGAGCAAGTGCAAACAGTGTGTCCACCGTGTACAGAACCATTTTAATGTATATATTGCAACTAATAAGGTCTGTACATCAAAAATGGATGTGCACCATGGTGGCCATGTTTTCCAACCATAGGCTGACAGTAGAATAAAAAACGTGTCCCGCTTTCCTGTGCCCAATTTTTTTCCCATCTAGTTTAACGTCTTTTATGCATTTTTTATGATGTAGCTCAACTGGAAAATTTGCTAAAACCTGGCAACCCATGGTGCAGGCAACGAAAGCAATGTGACTGGCTGGTACAAATACACCATTTCCAATCTAATGTCTCTATAAAGAAACATCGTTCTGTGCACTAGCTTTTCAGCTTTTGAAAAATCAGGAAATGAGCCAAGAAAATAGCTGAGCTATCCCTCCTCATACTATAACTAGAGTCTTTTTCCCTATTTCTCTATTGCACTGAACTTTTTGTAAATCATTACGCATAGCACGCATGTGTATACGCTGTTCATTCTAAACACATATTGTCCTGTAGACTACACACACTACTGTTGTAACAGCACATGTTTATTATTACTATTATTATTACTACTACATACAGGGCTTAGACAATGAAACTGAAACACCTGTCATTTTAGTGTGGGAGGTTTCATGGCTAAATTGGACCAGCCT
>JAOVVG010000031.1:4392103-4402181 GCA_028566375.1 Leptodoras nelsoni | reverse complement strand
TCTTGGCACTGGGGGTTATTTTAGGCACTGTGAGGTTATTCTAGGCACTGGGGGTTATTCTAGGCACTGGGGGTTATTCTAGGCACTGTGAGGTTATTTTAGGCACTGGGGGTTATTCTAGGCACTGGGGGGTTATTCTAGGCACTGGGGGTTATTCTAGGCACTGTGAGGTTATTCTAGGCACTGGGGGGTTATTCTAGGCACTGTGAGGTTATTCTAGGCACTGGGGGATTATTCTAGGCACTGGGGGTTATCCTAGGGTCTGCAAGGGTTATTCTAGGCACTGGAGGGGTAATATTGGGGACTGTGTGGTTATTCTAGGCACTGGGGGTTATTCTAGGGTCAGTGGGGTTATTCTGGGGTCAGTGGGGAAAACAAGAAGTGGCCTTTCTGTCCATTTTTTTCCCTATGTATAACCTAACTGCTTGCCAAAATGAATTTGGACTACCACGGCATTGCATCATGGCCTAGCCTACAGTTCTTTCTTAGACGATCTCCACCACTTACCAGAGTTCTGCTTCCTCTTTTCCTTATCATGTTTTCTCTTTCTTTTCTGGCTTCTAGACAGGTATGTTCTCATCATGTCTTAAAGCTCAACAATTCAAGATAAACTTGCACAAGTCCCACATGAGATAAAATGGGGTTTCTGGAACAGTACTGTACATTAACCTCCCAGGCTTTTTGGGGGAAAGTTCTGCACTGACATTTTCATGGACTAATGCTGCGTTCCATTTAAGGTCTGAGGTCTGTACCTCCGAACATTCCAGGTGCACGACGCCAAACATGGCTGACCATGTCAAAGAGGTGATTCAAAATACTTCACTGACCCAACAGCAGAAATAAACGCTTACTTGGTAACTGCGTTCCTGTTTAGCTACGTCGATACTTCACAAGTTAGTTGTAAATTTCCAAATGGTGGCACATTCTGATAACGTTTCACCTGTATGTACTAGTTTTATTAAACAAATGTAAACTATAGGTAACACTGCCTTTTATTTGACGCGTTACCATTTCCACTGTGCGCCAACATGGATGCTGCTGTTGTTCTGTCACATCAACTGCTTCTCCATGAAGATGTTTACAAGAAGTTTACAAGAACGCCACTCAAACACCAACTCTGAGTGGCATCCAATAAAATCTTTCTAGTAGTAGGTTGTAAAATCTCGATTCCAAGTTGTCTGGAATATAGCAGTAGTCTCAGCCTTCAGAGGGCCCTCGTTAAAACTTGCGGCCCCGAGCAACTGCCTGTCCTCTAGCTACGCCTTTGAGTAGGTTACACTGGCCTGTGATGTGGTTGGATGGGAAAGATGCGGTTGGCCGGTTTAACGTGTTTTGGGGGAGAAACATTCCCCCTCCCCAGTTGGAGGCTGTTATATGATAGTGGAGAGCAGTGAAACTAAAGAGTTGGTGAAACTATAAAGCATAAAACTAGAACTTTAGCACTCGGTTGGTCTGAACTAAACACACTATTCAACATGACTGCAAGTGCTACAGAGTTTCTATATGAATTTTTGACAATAATTCTGGAATTGACTTTATGTAGGAGTCTGCGATGCACAGGATATGACATCACGTTACAGAAACACACTCCTCCCCTGTATTACACCTAGACCCAACTTCAGCCTTAACGTCTGATCAGAATGTCGGTACATTTAACAACTCGCGCTTAGAACAACTTGTGGCAGGGGTGGCTCAGTGGTTAAGGTGTTGGGTTACTGAATAGATGGTTGGGGGTTCAAATCCCAGCCCCACCAAGCTGCCACTGTTGGACCCTTGAGCAAGGCCCTTAACCCTCCACTGCTAGGTTGTATAACTGAGATAAACGTAAGTCACTCTGGATAAGGGTGTCTGCCAAATGGCATAAATGTAATGTAAATGGAACATTTCTCTCCATGGGTGATGCATTATACGTACAGTACAGCAGATTTCGAAAGAAATAATTATATTTAAGTGCATTTACATATCTCTGTTACCACAACACAATTACCTTTACAGAGTATCTGGAGTAAGTCACACATTCTACTAGTTGCATCAGCCAAATATCCTGAAGATCACGGGAAGAATGTTTTTCCTATTGTTGTTTTCTTTATTATTTTTAATAACAACAGTGTGATACTAGGTAATAAGGTCACATTGGAAGTAAAACCCTACCAAAAGCATACTGAAGTACCAGAGAAACTGGTACTGTCGCCTATGCAAAATACACAGCAATGCCACTTACGCACGTCATTATACATAAAGCGGCAGACACCTATGGAAGCTTGTAGAGCTGTTTCCGACATGAGTTATCACAATTTTGCTATTTTCAATGCGGTTTGGATTTTCACGTACGTTCCGTGACTAGAAGAACTCAACAGGACACATAGAGACTATTTTGGTTTATGTAACACCACCAGCTTAATAACAGCAAGAGAGCATAATAAAATAAAATAAAATAAAATAAAATTTAAAATTTAATAAAATTGTATAAAATTAAATTAAAAATTAAAATTAAAATGTAAATAAAATAAAATGTAATAAATCAAATAAAAATTAATAAATAAAACAAAACTTAAATATAAGAAGAAATAAATAAATAAATTCAGTATTTATATGCATTTGACTCCGGTTTCCTCCCACAGTCCAAAGACATGCACGTTAGGTTGATTGGCGTCTCTGAAGTGGCCCTAGTGTGTGAGTGTGTGCGCGAGTGTGTGTGTGTTCCCTACGATGGATTGGCGCCCTGTCTAGGGTTGTTCCTGCCTTTGGAATTCAGTGCCGGGGCCTCGACAAACAACAGCGTGAGGACTGTGCAATGTTCACTCTGAGATCCTGTAGGGAACCGACCGAGTATTAACTACTACTGGTAGTATAAACTACCAGTTTTTCTGGTACTTCAGTGGGGCATATATATTAATAAAATAAATCAAAAAGTAAAGAATGGGGCGACACGGTGGCGCCTCACAGCAAGAAGGTCCTGGTTTCAATCCCCAGGTGGGGTGTGGTGTCCCCGTGTCAGTGTGGGTTAACTCCAGGTTTCCTCCCACAGTCCAAAGACATGCACGTTAGGTTGATTGTTGCCTCTAAAGTGGCCCTAGTGTGTGTGTGTGTGTGTGTGTGTGTGTGCCCATGTGTGTGTGTGCCCTACGATGGATTGGCGCCCTGTCTAGGGTTGTTCCTGCCTTGCGCCCTATGCTGTCGTCTAGGCACTGGCTCTCGGTCAAGAAAATGAATGAATGAATGAAAAAGTAAAGAATGTAAATCATTAGAATGTCCTTCATGTCCTGATAACATTACCATAGACACCAGTTAACACCATTTCCATGTATTTATGACTTCTGTGGCTCAAAAACCGCTTTGCCAAAAATTAAGGCATTTTGAATGGCCTCTAGGAGGCACATTACCCTAGCTACTTATGATTCCTTTGTGGAGTAGCGCCACCTAGTGATGGAAAATTCTAGCATTTCACTACCCAATATCTCAAAGGCTCAGACCCTGCATCATTACCACATTCTGTAGATGCACAGGAAATTTTGTGAAATTTCATCCATCAGGGGAATCCATTTAGTTTCCTTATTTCATTCTTCCTCCTTGCAGCGATTATATTCCACACAGCTGCCTGGTGCGTCTCCATGCTTACATCTTTCTGCTTAGAAAAAACCATGTTACTTCCTCATCCTCGTGTCCATGCATTTTGTTGTTTTGTTGTTTTTTTTTATGAATTAGAAGGGCTAAACGGCTCCCCGGTTGTAGACTTGCCCACACAGTCTAATCAAACACTGATTTTAGCTCCCTCTTTGCAGAGGTCGGGCAGTTTATCACCCTGACAGCATCTCCAGATAACAGCATTGTATTGAACTGGACAGATAATCCTACACGACAGGCGCCATTGCAGAACGAGGGCGCGAGGCACTTTCACTTCTGTGTTATTAAAGTGCGGCGCTAGCACCGGTGAGGGTGCTGCGTACACAATACTGCAAGCGTGCATGCATGTGTATGTGTGTGTGTGTGTATATGTGTGTGGGTTTGTTCCATAAAGTGTGCTTAGTTAGCTGCACTCGAGATATAATGTGTAAGAGTGATTTGTGTGCAAATTACATCTCTGACATCTCAGATATGTAGACACGTCAAAAACAATCCCTTATTTCCTCTGTACTAAGAGACACTTTTGAAAGAATGGCTCTTTTTTTGGTGGACTGGTTACACCTTTTCTTGCTTGATGGTTTTGTATTTTGTGTGGGAGGAAGAAAAAAAAAACGTGACAGATCACTATCTGGTAGAGTTCTGCACTTGCAAAATAGGTAGACGCAGCCTGAGTTGGCATTTGTGCAAAAGCACTATCTTTACCTTTCCGTTTTGACAAGGCTCTAACTGATTTTCACTTCCATGCTCTCTGGGTTTGAGTTGTGCGCTTGAAAGAAAAAGGAGGAATGCATTCTGAAAGGTGTGCATGGATGTGAGAACGGCGGTGTACGTTTATGTCAGCGTGCTCCACAACGCAAAGAGACGGCCGCATATCCAGGATCAGTATCTGTCTGAGAATCAGCAAAAAATGCTTCATCAGGTCTCGGGGTGGGGAAGGGAGGAGGAGGGAGGGGGGGTGTCTGTAATAACAAGCTAACAGGATAGTGTACAGTGCATTTCAGTTTAAAGGTATAGATTATAGGAAGGTTTTTACATGAATTTTGGTCTTTTATATTACATTTTGCACAGTGATTTTTTATAGATTACTCAGCCAGTTTCTATTATAGTTTTCTATAATAAATGTACTAATTTAGTACTTTAGAAAAAAAAAGCTTTTCCTTGATTAGAATAAAGCTGAAAGTGAGTGCATAGTTTTTCTATATTTTCTTTTCTTATGATATTTTTTTAAATGATCTTGGCTGATAGCATTTTAAAACAGTTATTAATAGACTGTGCTGTACAATGAAGTGCCAGAAAAACTGGTATACCAGTTAACACTTGGTAGGTCCCACACGGGATCTTGGAGGGAACGTTGCACAGCCCCGGCATTGAATTTCAATGTTACTTGAGGCAGTGTCGTACGCCTATCACGTGAAACGATTCTCACCAGCCGACGGAGTCTCTTTACGGCCACGCCGCTGACGTAAGTTACAAGACAACGACAAGAATCCCGGCACACCTTTGAAATGCTCATACGTGAAAATACGAGCTCCAACTATTAAACCGTGTTTAAATTCGTGATAACTTGCCATTCTCGCAGAGGAAACGGCTCTAGAAGGTTAGGCGGGTGTCTAATACTTTATATACGCACTGGCGGATGCAAACAACGACGTGCATACATGACATTGCTGTATATTTTGCATAGGCTCCAGTACCAGTTTTTCTGGTATTTCAGTGTACAGTATATAATCAACAGGACACATAGAGACTATTGTGGTTTATGTAACACCACCAGCTTAATAACGGCAAGAATAAAATAAAATAAAATTAAATTAAATTAAAATTAAATAAAAAAATTTTTTTATAAAACTGTATAAAATTAAAATTAAAATTAAAACTAAAATTAAAATTAAAAGAAAATAAAACAAAACTTAAAAATTAATAAATAACAATAAAATATTAAGAAATAAATAAATAAATTCACTATTTATATGCATTTGAATATTAATTAATCTGTAATGTGACACTGCCACTGACACAAACGTTCTCAGTTAGCTGAGCAGGAGAAGATAAATTCAAGGTGACCATTTAAAAACCTGTAATTTGATGCTTCTGAGGGTTTTTTTAACACTTCTGAGTTTTTTTTCCACATCTTCAAGCTCTATAGGCTGTACAAATTTTAGAACCCTTCATGCAATGTAAAAATGTTATTCTTAATTTCTTAATTCATCAGATTTGATTTATTTAAAGGCTTTTTAAATTCCAGCTCAATGATTTCTACATGCGCTCGCTACATCCTGTAGGGTATTCCTGAAGGTATGCAGTGTTTTTGTTGTATGAGAAAGCCTGCGCTCAGACAACGCTGCGTGTATGTTCACTAAGATTAAAGTATTGGCCTCAGCTTTGGGTTGTTTCCTGTAATTAGAGGAACATGATTGTGGGGGTTCATTGTGCTTTAGAAGTCCTCAATAGTTTAATCCATGCCACGGATTCGCATTTCAATAGAAAGTACGCATTCGTTCAGGCCACGCGTGTCCGTCTCTTACGTGCGCTGTATTTATTCTCCCTCCAAAAATATGCATCATCTGTCATCTGGCTCCCAACACAAACATGTGCTGATGGAACTGGGTCGTAACGTGCTGTTCTTTTCCTCTCCCTGAGCACTTCCTGACTCTGGCCACTAGCTGGAGCTTCGAGGTGGGGGGTGTGTCACCACACACAAAGCTGCTATTGACCGGAGAAGCCCTAGAGCCGACGCCAGCGTGCTTCCTGAAGCCTACTGAAGCAGTGGAGGTGGAGGTGGGGTGGAGAGAGGAGGGGAGGGGGGGCATGCTGGGCCAAAGCGCATGTGTTGCTGCTTTTTGAATTCTTTCTAACAGTCTAACACACTTCCCTATTATCCTACACGGCTTAAGATTATTCTAGTCTCACTTCCTAAACTGCAAAAATAAAAATACACATTATTCACAATATACACAATACCAGTTTTCTTATTTTCTAATATTTTAAATATTACTAATATTATTTAAAAAATCTTTCAAAAGACTTTTTCGGCAACAGAATTTCCCTGAAGGGTGTGAGAAACATTCTGACATTACTGTCAGGAAGCATTATGCATAGCTTATGTTTTTAATTATATTAAAAAAATATTCATTTTATATTGCTACAGCGTAACCTTCTCATAACCTCCTGAATGTACAGTAAAGTTTGTAGTGGTGCTTTCTGTTATCTGGGGAAGAAAAAAAGAAAGAAAATGTTGGCAACCCTAGCATTCTACTTTTGTGCCAAACAAAACTCTGATAATGGCTGATAATCAGACAATGGTTTTGTTTTTGTCATTGTTTTGTGAAAGTAAATGTCAAGGGTTTAACCTAAATACCACACCAAGCACTCTTAGCAGTGGAAGCTTGGCCTTTTTCTCATGTTGAGTTTTGATTCATTCCTGCTTGCAAATCAATTCTCTATGTAAATGATTTGCTCAAAAAAAAAAAAAAAGAATGATAAATCTGGAAATCAACTATCACTCATCTAGACAACACTCGGCCATTTGGTCTTACATTAAATACCGAGCGAGACTGAATGCACTGATTAGACCTTGTTAGCACTTTACTACACATCTGAGCTTGACGTGTCTGCAGATTTATTAATGATCAGGGAGCTTGCGAGCTGATAAATGTCTAGATTCACAGAGAGAGAGAGAGAGAGAGAGAGAGAAAGAGAGAAAGAGGCCCCTCAAATGCTAATGGTGCAAGACTGCTATTAGAGGGATTAACAGCAGGATAATAGAGCAGTTCTCACAAAAGGTAGGACGTAGAGGCCTTCAAACTGGTTCTACTAACTGACATTTCTACTCAATTTCACGTTAAACAAATTTTATCAGTCAACGCAATCTGCGAGGACACTGAACGTCAGCAGCAATGACAGACCGATGACCACTAAGAGAAGGACACTCAACCTGCCCTATCAAGTCCCGATGAATGTTACAAGGTTCATGTATTTAGTGAAATACTGAAGTTATATTGGACTTAGTACTGAGCTGTGAGGTACGCCTATGGAAGAGGTGGCAAACATATGGCCCACGGACCAGGTTCCACCTGATAAAGGCTGCAGTCTGGTCCAACAAATTAACGTAGAAGTTGTTTTGTAGAAAAGTGAACTTAAAATACAGCAATAAACACATGGACAAAAACTTCAATAGGTTCCAAAAGAAAGTCTTAGTTTTCCAGCAAATATTTATATAGTCACTACTGTTACATTTATGAACTGTTTGTAAAAAATTTTCTTGATTGTCTACTAATGTCTACGAATAATTTAGATATACTGATGTTCTTGAAAAATATCCTGGGCTATTTTGTGCTGATTCATATACTGATATACACTGAAGTGCCAGAAAAACTGGTACGGGAGCCGATGCAAAATACATGTGTACGTCATTGGCTGCATCCGCCAGTGTGTATATAAAACCATAGACATCTACGGAAGCTTCTAGAGCTGTTTCTGCCGTGAGAACGGCAAGTTATCACGATTTTGAACACGGTTTAATATTTGGAGCGCGTGAGATGGGTCAGAGCATTTTGGCGGTAGAGGAAAAGTTTGGATTTTCACATATGAGCATTTCAAGGGTGAACCGTGACTACAATAATCCTGGCAAGACTGTGCCAGCGTGAGGACTGTGCAAGATCCCATGGGGGACCTGCAAAGTGTTAACTGCTATACCAGTTTATCTGGTACATCAGAGTATAATCAATTAACTAATTAATTTTATGGAAGTCCATTTCATTTCCAGGTTTTAAAGCTGCAAAAATATGGGAAAAGTCCATATTTATGCAATATCTTTCCCCCGTATTATTTGGAGATCGTCAGGGGGTGGGGTGTGCAGGTTAGTCCAGCCCACTTGATTCTGAAAGTATAATGTGACCTGTTACCTAAAATGAACTTGACACCTATGGCCTAGAGCTATCTCACATGAAAAACAGTATTAGCAAAAGAAAGCATCCAGAAATATCCTAAAAGCAAGCGGTGGATGTTTTTTAAAAGAGGCTCTCCTACCAGACAGGAAACAGGTACAGTAAGAACTGTTGAAAACTGACAAGAGAGGAAAAAAAACCAGAAGCACATTTCCTGTTATGGTCAGACACTATGGTTGCAGATGTAGGTGAGAAATCCCTCTGTGAACGTATCTGACATGGCAAGCGCTTTTAGATTTACTTGCTCAGCAGGGTAGGAATGCATTACACATCATGTAGAAATACATTACGCTTATAAAAGGCAAAAAGTCGTTAATGTGCTTTTATTAATATCAGTGCTGTTACTATGCTTGGGTTTATTGTTGCTAATCTTATAGTTAGGAAAACTGATTTCATGTCTCATGAGGTACCTAACAGCTTTCGGGGTGGATAAAAATAGCATATTGTGATTATACACGTACATCTGCGCTGTCAACATATATTAATAGGAAGCCGTTGTATCAGATCAGTTAGCGTTTGTCTGAACGGTAATGCCACGATCTAAGACACCTGAAATATCTGCGAACGTTTTTACAGAACACATTTGCATATTGCAGGCTTCTGCGGTATCACTACTGCAAAGGCCAATACAGTGATAACGCTTGACACTTGATAAATTGAGATGCCCTGAAACCTAATTATGAAAAGACAAGCCTTTTCGACGACAGATCGCAGTTGCATCTCCAGGCCACTTCCTGTAATCAGTATCATATTTGCTGACGAAATTGGTCCTGCGTTCCACAATGGCGCCTGTTCAAGAGGCTAAGCCTGAGAAAAGCTTACAGTCATGCAGCTGCCTGTGTATGATTCATTAGCCATTGAATAAAGAGCACAAACAGCAACAGGGTCTAAACCAGCAAAGCGATCATGCTGCAAGCACCAAGCCTGGGAGATTTAGCATTGGCAAGCCTCCACTAGCGCCTGTGTTCACCCGGCCTGGCAAATCAAGCACTCTGCCTTTTTTTTTTCTTTTTTTTTTCATTTCCAGCTGGAATTAACGGATGACTGAGGAACTCGGCTCCTCGGAAGCCATCCCTTTCCTCCCACTGTCTTTTTTCATTACGCCATTCTGCTCGTCTAGTGCTATTCAACTGGTGGATCTTCACTAAAGCTGATACACGTCAGTATTCAGACCTCCGACATCACTCCAGATTCACGCTAGACTGTATTTAGTTTTGCATGCTGGAAGGAGTTTGTAAAACAGAGGCGTGTCTTAAATCATGTGACTCTGGTAGCACTGGTATTCATCAGTATGACACCGTTCAGTCTTAAAATAAAGTTCCAGTGATGGCTAACATTTGCTTGGGTGTTTATACTGATTACCTATTGAACCTATGGTATTTTACACAGTACACAAGCTAATCCTTACATACAGTAGCTATGCAAGGGTTCTTACATACAGGGGTTAGACAATGAAACTGAAACACCTGTCATTTTAGAGCACAATAATTTATTAGTATGGTGTAGGG
>JAOVVG010000031.1:4093889-4104117 GCA_028566375.1 Leptodoras nelsoni | reverse complement strand
TCCGGGTACTCCGGTTTCCTCCCACAGTCCAAAGACATGCAGGTAGGTGAATTGGTGATGGGAAAAATTGGCCCTTAATGTGTGAGTGTGAATGGGTGTGTGTATGAGCCCTACGATGGATTAGCACCCTGTCTAGGGTTGGTTCCTGCCCTTGCGCTCAGAGGTGGCGACTGGACAGCGGCTCCCCCGTGAACCCCGTAACTGGGAATAAGCAGTACAGATAATGACTGACTGAGTTTAGTATCCTTGTCCATTGCTTAAGAATCCCCCAAGTCCCCCAGGGACCCTGGTTTCCCCACACATAACAGAAACATGTGAGTCAGCCAGATTGGAGATACTAAAATCCCCCCACTGATTAGTGTGAAATACTGACCGGTCTTGTCATGAACAAGAAGTATTCATTGTAGGCATCACCACTATCTAAAGCACATAAGGCATTCATGCTGTTTAAGACACTGAGTGACGTAAATGTCATAAGCCATTTGGACTATTTTGTTTCAAACACCACACCATACTATTTGTGAAGTGCTTAATTGGTGCAACAATGGCTTGCTTGCAAAGGATTGTAGGAGATCCAGAGATCTGTTAGTGGTCACTACAGGAAAACCTCATGCAATAAACCTGAAACTCCTAAATCCCACCCCTGTGTTTATTCTTACTCATATGCAACATCAGTATCATTTTTAGATTTCAGACATATTGTGGCTGAATGCCACAGGTCTCGTGTGGTTTATAACCACTTGGTGAACCTGCGCTCAGAAAGAAGCAGCCCACTATGACAATAGGCATACACAGCACGTATTAGTAATATGCAGATTAGGAGGGACTCTTTTGGTGTGTGCTGAGACGCTATGGATTTGTTTAGGGTTGTTTACATAGAAACGTGAATCCGTGTCCTTTGTCAGAAGCAAATGACTTCATTTCAATGTGGATTTTAATATAGAAATATTAGGGGTGTAACGCGTCTCTGTGCATCATCGGAACGTGTGATTCACGTTGTGGAAATCTGTATTCTATTTATGATATAGTTCCAGTAATTCAAATCAAGGGCATATATCATTGCTCTTGTTCTATTATGTTATCATTGCTATAGTAACATTTTGTGTACACTCCTCTGGATGACGCAAGTCTAAATGTAAAAAGGATTTTAAAAACGTATTGTTAATAGCCATCCATTGATGGGGATCCAAGAAAGGAAAATTGGCAATGGGAGGGATGGCTGGCACACTCTGCCCCCTCTAACAATTGGATATATCCGCTCTGGCTGGCAGATGGGGCATGTTTCTAAGGGTATAACGCTGCCCTGTAACATGAGCATGTGCAGGAACAGGCTTCACGTGTTTTGTAGGAAGCATGTGTCAACCTTTACCCTTCCTGGTTGATGGCTGTCGTAATATGGTGGAGAGCTGGATGGTGGATGTCAGTTGGCTGACATGAAATTATGGAGAAAATGAGGAAAAATGTGTGTCAATGCCAAGGGAATTGCTGGTTGCCTTTGGCTGCTGTGACCACAGCATGTGACTCGGTCAAAGTGGAGCTCCACTAACAGCACCCCAGCGCTTTCATCAAGATATCTGGGGGCTTCAATTGTGGCATTCAAGCTGAACACTGCTGCTCAGTAAGGCAGTCTTTGTGCAATATGGTGGGTGTAACCGCAGTGACTTCCACCTACGTTATGTGCATACTCTCTATAGATTTGACACTGGAGCTCTTGTTGACCTAATGACCATTTACGCCCTTCCCAAATCACCATACGGCTTCCTGTCAGCCCTTCTCCAGTGTCCCCCATCTCTACATGGTGGGGTGCTGGAGGGTGTGGTCTAAAAGCAAGGGGCACAAAGTTAAAAAAGTTAAGAAAACCAGCTCTGACATAGGAATTGAGCCTGATTTACTGGGGGAGATGGCAGAGAGGAGGATGCTTAACACCTCCCATCCCTTCCATGACTGGTTTGTTAAGATGAATTGCAAACTTTGCAGTTTGCAATTGCAGTGGCAAGAGGATCTCCCCCAAATGTTTTGCAAAGAAACACAGAAGGTTGTTTCTGCCAGCAGGCTTCAAACTTTACAACTCCTCCCCCCTTTGCCTCAACAAGGAATTGTTGTTGTAAACTGGGATTAGACTGGATCAGTCTGTTGCTTGCTTCCCTATGCTGTTAATCATTGCACAATGCACCATTTAATCATTGCACAATGCACAATGACTATTTGCATGTCTGTTACATAATAATGATTAAACATACCTAGTATTGTGTAGGCCCCCCCTTGTGTTGCAAAAACAACTCTGACTCATCAAGACACAGACTCTACAATATCTGCAAAGGTGTGCTGTGGTAACCGACACCAAAATGTTGGCAGCAGATTTGTTAAATCCTATAAATTGCAAGGTGGGACCTACAAGCATCCGACGTGTTTGTACAGCACATCCCACAGATGCTCAGTCTGGGGAATTTGGAGGGTGTTTGAAGTTAACACCCTGAATTCTTTGTCATGTTTCTCAAACCATTCCTGAACAATGTATTCACCGTATCTTGGCATGTTATCCTGCTGAAAGAGGCACTGTCATTACGGAATACTGTTACCATGAAGGGGTGTGCTTGGTCTGCAACAATGTTTAGGCAGGTGGTACGTGGAAAAGTAACGTCCACACGAATGTCAGGACACAACTTCTTCCACTGCTACGATGTTCTAATGTTCGCATGCCCATTGTAGTTGCTTTCGGTGGTGGACATGGGTCAGCATGGGCACTCTCACTGGTCTGCAGCCACACATGCAGCAAGTTGTGATGGATTGTGTGTTCTGACTTCATAGTCGGGTAGAAAGGCTATCCAGGTAACCAGGTAGCATCGAAGGGGGGGTGAACCTTTTCAGCAGTTTGTGCTACAGTAGCCCTTCAGTGGGATCAGACCATGTGGCTTTTGCTCCCAGTCTACCCATTACAGTTTGGCCATTGTTAAAGTCATTCAGATCTTTACACTTGCTTTATATACGCACTGCCACACAGCTGTGTATTTTGCATAGGCTCCAGTACCAGTTATTCTGGTGCTACAATTTATACTATGCATATTTTTATTCATTCTATTATTGTGTTTGATTTGTGATGGACATGCATAAGCATAAAGAGAAAGTTTTTAGTGGTTATAAAAGATTTGGAAAAAAAAAACTTGCATGAAACTAGTTAGATCCTCACAATAATTATAACTATAAACAGATGTGTCATTCTTCAATTAGACAGAAAAATTATTATTATTGGCCAATTACTGTGTATAAAAGGAATTAATAAAACATTTCAGGACCCAGTTTCTCCATTTCACACCACCCCTTTGTTAATTATTTTCACCAGTTTCCTTTCCTTTTTTTATATACCACTATATAAAGACCTTGACAAATACCTTGACTTTTCATTTCCCTAAAAGCAGAAGTACAATGGAGAGGCCAGGTGTTTCTTTATCGCTTCTCAATCTAAAACGTGCCTTGATCTTTCAGCAGCTGTTGAAAGCAGCGGGAGTGCAGCCTTTTATTTATGTGCTATTGTTGATCTCACCTGGTCGTTTTCCCTTTGGGGGAAATCCCAGTGAACACTTGAATTGTGTTAAATAAGCCTTAGGTATCAGTTTTCCCAGAAGGTATTGTAATCTGATGTTCTAAATATTTACAGAAACTATCAAAAAACTTACATTTGGGTTGCTGGGTTTAAATTTTAATGTTGTCACTTACTCCATCTTCTGCTAGTTAGCAAACCATTTGGTTAGCGTGCTATTTAAGATGGCCTTACAAAGCTCAAAACGAATTTGGATTCCATTGGAAATCTCACATTCCCATAAAATCTGTTCCCTTGTGCACTTCCAGGTCATCAAGGGAGCTCGATGAGGGCATGTCTTTCCAGCGACCACTTGAGTTTTTGCAATAACATCACCACTGGGGAATAAAAACTCTATTGGGCATCTTAAAAGGCACTTTCATTCTCATTATTGACTTTTTCTAAGATTTGAGAGTTTTTTTTTTAAGGGAAATTTTCTTATTTGTCAATTTTGAATGTGGAAATAACTCCTTTTTTTGTTCCTGCTTTCTGTTTCTCAAAGATGATCAGCATTGAGGGTAAATGGAAGGGAATGGCACGTTCGTCTTTGCCCTCCTCGATGGACTCCACTTTACCAGGAATATCTCGCCAGGTCCTGTCGGTGTCCATGGAACCTAAATATCAGTGCCAGAAGTGCAAAGAAGTGCTGAGGAAGCCTTTCCAGGCGCAATGTGGACATCGCTTCTGCGTGTACTGTTTTAAACAACTCACCAGGTACCCGAGGTGCTCCTGGCCTCCTTCATGACTTTTTGTTTTTTTCCCCCATCATCCACTTTTCCTCCACCTGCTTGGGAAGAAGCCTTGGGTTTGTCATGACATGTACTGTGTTCTTTAATGAACTATAACCTTGGACTCTTCCCAGTGCTACAGTTGACTGAGAAAACGAATCAAGCTGTGGCAGCTGTGTTGCTTTTGTTTGATTGTGGTTGTTACAGTGAACTGAAACTGAATGGAAACAAAACTGGAAACAAAAGCAGCTGCTAAGAAATGGGATGTTTCGGTCAGCTTCTGGTTTTTTGCAAAACAAAGAACTTGACTTCTGCTTTTCTGCATAATCTATGCATTTAAATACTTTGCTTTGCCTTGATAAGAGTGTTTGCATTTTTTTTTGGTTGGTGTCTCTTAATTTTGCTGTCTTGAAGGCTGCTAATTTTGTGATCATGGTGCGAGCAGAAATCTAAAACATAAGGTTAAATAAATTTGGAATTTTCAGAGCCATTTTTTTTATCAGCCAAGCAGTAATCCGATGAAGTATGGAGTAAATATACAAAGGGGAGCTTAGAATCATCCTAAAATTCCCTCAAAAGTAGAATTAACATCTGTATTGTTGCATTATTTTTGTAATACTTGTATGTGTTTTTTTTTTTTTTTTCCCCCCCTCCTTTGATTTTCTCCCATTAATTTGGTCACGTCCAATTCCCACGCTTCAGTTTCTCCAGCTACCAATCAGGTAGCATGAAGGCCATCACGTGCTTCCTCTGAGACACGTGATCTCCAGATGATGGAGCGAATGCTTTTCTGTTGCGCCACTCTCTAGCTTTCATGGATAATTCCTCACTTTATTACATTTATAGCCATTTTCTTGATTTCAGTCATTATAGTTTTGAGGTGGATGATGTGGCCTACAAAAGTGTGTGACGACTTAAATGTCGTGCTAAAACCGGTCTACATGGGCGATACCACAGTTCAGCTTTGAAGTAAAAGGTAGGGTGGGGAAAAACCATTGTATACAGCACTACTGAGTAACTCAGAACTCCAGCCATGTTAGATCAGACTTCTATTGAACATGCAACCATTTATGCCTGACCAAATTACACCACAAAAGCGTCATAGAGGATAGAAAAATCTGCATGCACTTTCACAAAAACGGCATCTCATCCAGAATTAACTGTGTACTAGCCGTGTATTCATTGTGTATTGGGTAATGTTTTTAAGAAGTGTATGATTGTGATCAGATTCTCTTCCGTGGCGGATGTTGCAATGCTCAGAGCAGTTTAAAAGCTTCTGTTTTGTCACTCCCAGCACCGGACCAATCCCTTGTGAAGCCTGCCGTGATGAGGGAATATTTGAAGAAGAGCACTCAATACTCAACTTTGCTGTTGTAAGTTTATGAACGAGTCCTTCTCTACATGATGAAAAGCTTTGTGTTTCCTCATTATGCTAAGAAATTCCCTGCCTGTGGCTTCAGGGAAATGAATTAATCAGGAAACACACACACACACACACACACACACACACACACACATGTAGGAAGTGGACATTCTCCAGCTCAGTGTCAGGAAGTGTGATTTACATCAGTTATCTTTCTTGTAGGCTTTTCCAGACAATGCGGCACGACGAGAAATCGATGGTTTACCCGCTAAATGCCCGAACGAAGGCTGTTCCTGGTCAGGACTCTTGAAAGATTACGAGGTAAATATAGTGTTCCTTAAAAGTTTGCGAACAAAAACAGAAGGTATAATTATAGACTTGAAAAGTTGAGTCATATATTTAGACTATGTGGAAAATGAGAAGGCTTTTCTGTTTATGAAGCCTAGCCTGTGTTTTGCTTTCAAGAGCAAGAGCATGTGAAGAGTTTGTGTGTGAATGTGGGGGAAGGGTGGAAAGTACCGAGAAGCCTCTTTCGGTACTTACCCCACACACACACACACACACACACACACACACACACACACACACAGCGTCACACACACACAGCCACACACACTGAGTAATCGCTTGATAAACCAGATAGTTATGCCTGGTACAAGCCTGTCAGACACCTGACACCTTCATTTTCCTTTATCTATCTATCTATCTATCTATCTATCTATCTATCTATCTAGACAGACAGAAACCTGACTCACTGCATGACTTGGAGAAAGAGAAGCAGTATTAACTGACTCTCGGTTGACTCATTTCTGTCACACATCCTGTCTGGTTGACCTGATCTGTCTCTCTTCTGTGCTTTAACGCTTTATCTATCTGTACTTAACCGATCGAAGCACAAACTTTCCAGTGACATCAAAGGTTAACAGAAACGTCAGCACATGTCCTACAGCCACAATATGACTAAAGCTAAATCTTGATAAACTAGCTAAACCCTTTGTCCTACACTACGCCCACTGTGCCAGCTCACTCCATGGGTGCAGCCGAATTTGCTTAGGTTGAACCACATTGTTTAAATATGGTTTTAAAGGGTTTTTTTTTTTATTTCCATCTTCTTTCCATGCTTGTAGGGCAACACGTCCCAGCGTGCTTTATTCTACAATGAAATTGCACATGGCTCTTTCACACAGAGTTTCTCTAAATCATTAACCATTATTCCACACACACACACACCCGTATGAATCACGTTACATTTGTGATGTTTTATTGTAGTTCCCTTTGGACTGTTTTTATTCATGAGTTCATGGGATTTTGTTGTTTTAGGTACTTTTCTTTACGTTACTTGATTAACATTGAAAACATGAACTCTCGCCTGAATGCTGCCCTTCCTTTCTTGGCAGTTGCTCTGAAAAAGGAGTAGCCTGCAATCCAAACCGAAAAATAACGTCTGGTTGTTCATGAGAACGGCATTATTCAAGCTGTAAATCTATACAGAACCAGTCTGTTCCAGTTCTTCGTGCTGCTGCATTCGACTAAAGGTCGTAACTGTTCATGTCTAGCATTCGGTCAGTATTCCCGCTTGGGAATATACATGGTGGGATTTCCGTGTTCGCTTGTTGAGTCTATAACATTGTAAAGTTCACCGTTTTGAAGAGATCAGTCATCACAGTTGGATTACACTTCCTACACACACACACATATTGAACACTCAGAGGTCAAAAACAGTGTTAAGTAAAGTCAGATGCAGCTGAAGCTGAAGATCAAAACACGCACTTATGTCATTTATTAAAAAGTGCATAAGAAACAAATTCCCAGTAAGGAGGTTTAAACAGCTGACTCAAAACCTGAAAAGCGCAGACGACTGAGAAATCGAAAAACGCTTGCATATTGCAGATTTCCTGGATGTCAGCAAAGACGTGACTGCGGTATGTTCTCGTTAAACCCAGCTACACTCTAATAACATGCTTACATGTTGCTTTTTTGGAGAGCTTGTTCAGTGCAGGTTCCCTCAGTGAGATAAAGGGGAGATTTGGAGAACAGTGCTGCATTGTCTGCCTGAATTCCTGAAATATAACAACCAGTCAGACCAGTAGGCTAGTTGTTGATTCTTTTGTTCACTCCTGAATGATGGGAACTATGATCATTCTGGTTTTTCTGGTCTCAGTATATCATGTGTCCTGGAGATTATCTGCAAATCATGTTGTGTAAGTGGTAATTTGCACGTTGACTTTGTGAACGCCTTTGCTGCACAACCATAACGGCAGATATCATCGAGTAGCTTAAGCACCAATCTAGCTAGCTAACCTAACATTACGCTGATGATTACCTTTTAAAGCAGTGATTAGTATGGTCAGTGTTATCGGTTTAACCAAGCACATGTACCAGAAAAACTGGTACTGGAGCCTATGAAAAATAGACTATAGAAGCTTCTAGAGCTGTTTCTGCTGTGAGAATGGCAAGTTATCAAGATTTTGCGATTTTCAACGCGGTTTAACAGTTGGAATTTGTTGCATGTTTGTTCATAGCATTTCGGAGGTAGAAGCTAAGTTTAGATTTTTAACGTACAAGCATTTCAAGCTTGTACCATGACTATAAGAATTCTGGCAAAACCAGTGAGTGCAGTGAGCAGTGTGCAACCCTGCCTCAAGTAACATCGGAATTCAATGCTGGGGCCTCAACAAACATCAGCGTGAGGACTGTGAACATTTCCTCTAAGAGCCTGTGGGGAACATACCAAGTATTTACTGGTATACCAGTTTTTCTGGTACTTCAGTTTAGTGGCTGATCTAAAGTCTGTACTGCTGTAAACCCTTTTAACAGTAGAGAAGGGGAACTTTACACTGTTTATAATCTGCATAGCAATGTTGTTGGTGTGATCGCACTCTGTAAACAAGTCAACCGTTTGACGGGGTGTTTTTTTCTGTGGTTTACCACTTGTAGGTGGGGAAATGGAAGTCGTAACTTCACCTTGATCCTTGATTATCAGCATAATTTCCCCTGTACATCTGCACATAAACAAGGCAGTTTATGGACCATTAAAAGCTTGTCATCTTAGAGCTTTCTTTAGATGTCTCCAATCATACATCATAGGATAGAAAGTTCCAGCTTGATTCTTTATTCCCCAGGAATAAACGGGAACCAAACATAGGCAGGAACTGATGCTCAAAAATGGAAGAATGGCCACAGTTTTAAGTGGTAAAACACTTTTATTTTGGGTTCTTGAGTGGTGTAGGGGAAAAGCATTCGCTCCGTCATCGCATCTGAATTCCAACAATGCCACAGACATTAGGTGGCTGGAACTCCAAGACTGCTTAATCACTGGCATCCGTGAGCTCATGTACACTGGTACTGGAAACTATACACAATGCAGAGCAACCCCGCCTATGTACGTCATCGCTCGGCGCCCGCCAGTGCGTCTATATAAAGCCATAGACATCTATGGAAGCTTCTAGAGCTGTTTCTGCCGTGAGAATGTCAAGATGCGAGTTTCAACCCGGTTTAATAGTTGGAGCTCGTGAAATGGGTCATAGCTTTTCATAGAAGCAAAGTTTGGATTTTCACATATGAGCATTTCAAAGGAGAATTCCAGCAAAACCTCGAACTTATGAAAGCAGCATGGCCGTAAAAGAAAAAAGACTCTGGGTGAACATGACCAGCGTCGACTGGCAGGAATCGTTTCACGTGATAGGTGTGGAACACTGCCTGTTAACTGGTATGCCAGTTTTTCTGGTACTTCAGTGTATGTGGAAGAGGGTAGATAGCACTTTTCTTAGAGTGTGTTACACTGGCATGTGATTTAGCACGAGGAGCAGTCTGTAAAGATGCCGTGATTGGCTTTACGTCCTAAAGGAAGCATGTGCTAGTCCTCATGATAAGATGTGCTTATCATGAAACTAGAAACACTTGCATATTTGGTTTTGCTTGCACAGTATCTGATTTGTGTAAGCTACACATTTTCATTTCATTTCCTGATTTGAGTACATGATGTACGGTATGAATGTCTACTGTACAAACTCATTTCATAGTACTTAACTGAATAATGTATATTCTGGGAATACTGCATTGGGATGTCTGTATTACAGCATGCATTGTATTACTGTATATTACGGGATGGGTGTATCGTCTAACGCCAAAAGGAGTGTCTATAGAGAGCGTTATTGTTCGGTTACCTTTTACCTGACTTTTTTTCAGCCTTCCTGTTTAACAGAAATTCCTGTGAATAGATAATAACAGAGCTCTCTTAATAACCGGTAATCTCATCCTGTTGTGCTTCCTCAGGGGCAACATGAAGGCCGCTGTGAATTCGAGCGTGTAAAGTGTGAAGCATGTCAAGTCTTCATCCTTGTCAGTGAGAAAGACCGCCACAACGAGCGAGAGTGTGAAGCCAGAACCCTTAACTGCAAATACTGCAAAGTTTCCTTCAATTTTAAAGATATTAAGGTAAGCAGTGCATATACACTCCTGATCGAAATCTTAAGACCAGCTTAAAAATTGGAAGAATTTGCATTTTGCACCACTGGATCTTAAGAAGGTTCTAAGCAGAGCTTCACAATGCTAAAAGAA
>JAOVVG010000031.1:3230382-3242974 GCA_028566375.1 Leptodoras nelsoni | reverse complement strand
CAAAAGTGTCTCATGCGTTAAATGCGTTAAAATGCGTTAATTTTTTTTGTTCGTTATTTTCCCTGTAATTAATTAATCAAAATTAACGCATTAAAGTCCCACCCCTAATATGAATTATATTATGAATGAACTAGTTTTGATGCCTTCAGTGAGATTCTACAATGTAAATAGTCATGAAAATAAAGAAAATGCACTGAATGAGAAGGTGTGTCCAAACTTTTGGCCTGTATTGTAGTTCTGAAATGTAAGGATTTTCTGTAACTGAAATTGCAGTTTTCTCTAAAATTATTGGCAACTCTTGTAAAGATGAGTGAAAAGGGTTTTTTGGAAATTCACATTTTGGCAAGCTTAATCTCGCACTGGAAAAAAAACAAAAAAAGACAACCTGTAACTGAAGTAAATTTATTGTGATAAAGAAATCCCTCATCAAGAAAGAATAATCTTTAACAAAACTACATACCTGAATGTAATGCTTTGTACAACCTCCACTTCTCTTATACATTTGGTTCAGAAGTGATGAACAGGGGCATTGTAGACATTTTGAAAGCTGGGATTAAAACTGAGATAAACAGGCTTTTATTTCTTGATCTAACTTGATCTAAAATTGATAACATTTGTAAAAAAACTGCAATTTAGAAAAAAAGCAAAGCTTTAGACATCTTTATGGAGGCTGATGTTTTGATTTCTGTGTATGAATAAAAACATATTCACATTGCTTAGGTGAAATCTATATTCCATTTATGGTCTCAAAGTATCTTAGATCTCCAACACAGATATTAATGCCATATTAATGGGATAAGAGTTGGTCACCAAACATTTTTCATGTTGCTGTTTATGGTTTCACTGTTCACTTAGTCCTGATCCTACCTGACAGTGCATTGAGTGCATGAATAGATGCATCGCATTTATGCGTCTGATGTAAATGGTCACTTTTCCTTCTGTCTCAGAAAGGAGGTATTGATCCATGCTACAGAGGAAGATATTGAACGGGAGAAGCAGGCAGCAGATGACATAGTGAAACAAATGCCGTCAGAAAAACAAGCCAAGTATGCTGAGATGAAAGCTGTGAACGAGGAGCTGCTACAGGTTGGCTTTAGAATCCAAAATATTTTATAACAAGATTTACACCACTGATATGCCAGAACAAGCAGCAAGCAGAACATATGTATATGAGGCAGTACAGTAGCTATGTAGCTTTGAGTGTCATACAGGAACTGTTTATTACAAGCGCAAGCTTCATTATTATTAATGATTTGCAGTTTATGGCTGCCTCTATTCCGAATCTGCCAACTATGCAAATGTCTGTGTTTCCAGGAACTGGCAGCTCGTCAGGATGAGCTAGATGCACTGATGACCAGGAAGGAAACATTAGAGGCTGTGAGTGGACTCCTCACACACACACACACACACACACACAGAAACACACAGAAACACACATCAGTTGGCTTTCACCTATTGCATTGATGACCTCATGATAGAGCAAGCAGCTGAAATGATTATAACAGTGGCAGTAGATCTTTTAAACTAAAGTGCAAAAGAATATCAGATGAACTTTTCTTTCTTTCTTTCTTTTTTTCACTATTGCACTCTGTGACTGTTTTAGGAGTTGGAACACTCTCAGGTGAAGCAGGAGGCCGTGGTTCTGTACGAGCGGCTGCATGAACTGGAGCTGCGCCAAGACGCCTTGCAGGCTGAAGAAAAGAGCATGATCTCTCCACAGGAAGAAAGAGAACGTCTGCTAAAACAGGTCAACACGTACCTCCCCACCCCACCCCGTACCCCCTCATCCAATATCTAACGCCGGATAAACCAGTTCACGCTGGCCCTTTACACATAGATTTTCCGTTCTCTATCCCCTTCAGGTGAAAGAAGATAACCAGGAAATCGCCAGCATGGAGCGGCAGTAAGTAACCTTGCTTATGATGTGATCATAAGTTGAACACGTTATCAGTCGTACTGAAAACATGTTTCTCGTTTCCTCAGACTGACTGAAACACGGGAAAAAATAACCCGCCTCACGGAAGAGTTGCGACAGCTCGACATGGACATGGAGGACCATCAAGGTATGGTACAAGCGCATCCTCTTCTATAGACAAACGCCTTACCTGGCTACTGGGTGAGACGTTTTAGACTCGGGTACAGGGAACAGCGCTCTCTTGTGTTAAAAGTGTCTCCATAACATAAGGATTCCATAACACTAAATGTAACTAGAAATGGATAAAGGTATCACTCTTTAATAAATGCACCATTTTTAGAGATGGCAAATTGCAGTAGTACAGGAAGAACGTACAGATTTAATAAACAAATGATCTAATTTACTTGAAACTAAACTTTAAACTAATGTTACCACTTGGAATACGACCCTCACATGAAGTGAAAGAATGAAAAGAACAAGAATGAAGTGAAATAAGCATATCAGATTTCAAAATTGTTGCTTAAGAAGTTCTTGAGGTTTGGAAACGTTTCAGTTGTAGCGCCCCCTATGGACGAGATTTCATGCAGGGTGTCAAGTTTGAGCCTTTACATCACAAGATATTTCCCAGTGAATGCTAGAGGTTTGCTTTGCACATTATTCATTAGGTGGTGCTACTCCACACTCTGCTAGGGTTAATGCGCCTCCTAGAGGACAATTTTTGCCATAAAAAATTTGAAAGTCTTCCAGCTATTGCCCAAAATGTGCTTTGAGCCTACCCCACTAACACAAAGGGCAACACACACCTAGAGACACAAACCTTACATTCCATATCGGACATGCGTGATCAAAAATTGGTGAATAATAACTATGTGATTGCCAGTGTTAAGATTCTGAAGTGTACAAAACATATAAAACGCTCTGTGAGCCATGAGCGAAGCGTCTGAGCTTTGAGACTCTCGCCTATCCCTAATCAGTCGCACACAGAGACTTTGAAAATGAACTTTCCAGAAGTGCAGACACCCCTGGCTCCGACAGAGTTCATGATGTATGTGTTCATGCTTTTGTCAGAATTTCTGGGAAAGCCCCCTGGGACAGATATTGTAGTTGTTTCAGTGTAAGCACTAGTCAATTAGGCTTTGTTTTCTCAAGGGACTGTTTGCCCCGAACAGACCTTAAACCCTTAAGTGTTTTTGGACGCGTTCCAAAAATGTTAGCATCCCTCCTGGATAGTGTCGAAGGTGAACCCTGGCGAAGATACAGTGAAACAGAAGAGATGTGTGTGTGTCAATTTGTGTGTATGTGTGTGTGTGTGAGCTATCAAAGCCTATCTATCTGTTGTAGAGAGGAAGTGGACACCGCTGGCTCATTGTACGCTATGATCTAAGGCTCTAAGGCGCACAGACACAAAGCATGCTTACACACACTCAGCGTGGGGCTCTGTATTGTTGGTTTATGTCAAGCTGTTTCACTGTTTTTCTTATTGTTTCCTGCTTTCTTTTAATCATTGTGTGTATGTCTTCTTTCTTTCTCTCTATGTTCATGTCAAGACGGTAAGATTATTTCCACATGTCCCTTTATGTCTGTTTCGGCCCTTCTGGCGACAAATTGATGTCATTATCTTTATAAAAGACGGCTTAGCGCATAAGGAACTGTTTTGTGCGCGCTTATGAGTTCCTTACGGAACCGATAATGATAAAGTGTATAATATTAAGGATTCTTTGTTTATGAGAGATGTTTTCTATGTGCTGAGATGTATTAAAATTCCTGATAGTTAGATAGATTAAAGGAACAGATCGAATAATAATCAGTAAAGATATTATAGAGATGTCAGACTAAGACTAATAATATTTTCTTTATTAACAGGTGAACGAACCCAGAAGTACAAAGAGCTGCAGAAAAAAGAAGAGGAAATCGACAGTGAGTGTAATCTTCCTGCTTTTGCTTGCAGTGTGAATGTGTGAATGGCTGCCGAGGTCATGTCACTGATTTTTAAACGTTTTTTTTTGTGCATGTTTTCACAGCTTACCTGGAAACATTTGAGGCAAACCAAACTCAGGAGATGGAGCACATTCAGGAGACTCAGGCCAACATCGTGGCTCTGCTGGAGCAGTCTAGCAGGGTAGAAAACTGCACACTCTGCATACTCTCTGATGGTGGTTCATGGAGCCTAGAACTAGCCTTCTTTAGTGTGAAAACTGTTTTTTATAAATCAGTTGTTTGGCTTCTGGTGAAACGTTAGTCAGTTTGTCAGGGTGACGAGTGTTCTGTATTTCTTTCAGATGATGAATCGTATGAATCAGCTTTCGGCTGTCAGTCCCCACGAGCTCAAGTCGATGCAGGAGGACCTCAGCTTTAAAGAGACGGAGATGCAGAAATCTCAGAGTACAGCCAAGGGACTGTCTTCTGGTCAGCCACACACACAAATTATACATGTGATTCCTACCCAAGCTCTTTTTTTCTTTCCTTTCTCTTGAAGTTAATAGCAATTTTAAAAAATGTGGCCTGTCATATGTTTGAGCCTACACAGTCTTTCTTGTGTAGGAAAATGTAAAGTCTCAGCTTTACTTCTGACTGTTATAAAGCACGGATACTGGAGGCTCCTTCCAAAAATACTAAATAAATCTCTCCCCGCTGAAAAATGTACAATATCAACATGGCCATGTTTTTAAATCTGTTTATGTGGAACCTATACCCCACTCAAGTCCCTGTGTAAGTTGTTACAGACATATAATAATATATTAGAATAAGTGCATTAATATAATCCTTGTAGCCAAAACACAGAATTGAGAATTCAGCAGCTCTGCGGTACAACAAATAATGAATTAGGCAATTATGATGATAATTGTGGAAATTAATTCATTTTGCATGGAAAGTTTTTCTCATGGATGGAAAGCAGTAACTGTTATTTAGTGGAGGGACTACCTGCAGACAAGGAGCTTCAGCCTTGTCACTGTTCTTTGACAACCCAAAAGATCTCTCTCTGATCTTACTGCACATGACCTGTAAGGATAAAGGAGGAATGGCCACACATGCACTAGTCCCCAGAGAACACTAACTCAAAACGAATCAAGGTGACCTAACGGTCAGTTACACTGCTCATGTCCACTCCCCAGTTCCACATCCTTCTCCTTCGCTCCCTGCTATGTGTCTAAATAGTGGCTGAAGCTCAGCCAAGAGGCTTTCCTTCCTTTGTGTAAGACACCTTGGAGCTGCGGTATCCCTCCCACTCTTCAGCATCGTCTTATCTCCGCAGTGCCGCCCCATTTCCTCCACCGTGCTCTATTCTCGGGACCAGCAGGCATTGTTCCTCCGCACCCTGTTTGTTTATCTTCTAGCAGTGCACTTTCATAGCCTGCTGAAAAGCAGTGCAGGGGAATGCCGTACAGCTAAATAAATAAATGGTTTGGTGGAAAAACGCAGGTTTTTCAGATAAGACACCAGTTTGGTGTTAATCTAATATTTAAGCAAAAGTTTTGGATAAACCGCAAACATGACTGCATAGTGTATAGAGTTACCTTTAAAGAGATAATGATTTGTTTAGGGCTATATATAAGACTGTTGTAGTGGTTATTTTGACTAGCGTCTTGGACTTGATGAGACATCTGTTAATGCTGATGTTAATGTTAAGGGTGTTGTTGTTATACAACAGCTACTAACTGGGGACGGTGAAGGCAAACACGCGTTTCCTCCAAGACATAAAGCTGAAAGAGCAGCATAAACCACTTGGAGGAATGTATGTGTGAACTCGCAGACACGCATGATTAGCTAGTGTCACTGCGATCGACAGGGGAAAGAATATACCATCCCTCCAGACAGCAGGATGTCCAGGGCGATGTCCAGACATTAAGGCAAACACTTTTCCACCTGGGAGCCCAATTGTCAACTTTTCTTTAAACAAGTCATGTCCTCAGAACAGAGAAGGTAAATTAAATGAAACATTAAATCATTAATATATACTGTGCAAAAGTCTTAGGCACCCTGTTATTTTTAGGTACAACTTTTGTTATTGGTGTTTTTCTGCATTATTGAGATTTTATATTTCCAAACGTTATTTTTCCAACAAAAAATGAAATGTTGCACAAATATGATGACAAATGATCAATGAAGATGTTTCTGCATAAAGGAAAACACTATAAAGTGCAGTAAACAGTAATAAACTACAGGAAGTCCATATTTGGTATTATCAGGAAATTAACTTTTTTTATTTTTTGGGGGGGGATTTTTCCCCGATTTTCTCCCTAATTTTGTCGTTTCCAATTCCCACCCGTCAGTGCTTTTCCCCCCTTGTCACGCGACGAACCGCCAGTCCGGGAGAGCGAAGCCATTGCGCGCATCCTCCGGCACACGTGACGCATGCCGCTGCCTTTTTTCGAACTGCGGCTCATGCAACCGTCGGGGGCGGGCCCTAGCGCCCCCGGAGGAAAGTGCCCCCGCCCTCCTCTTGTATGCATGAGCTCACAGACGCCTGTGACTGGACAGTGTCGCGCTGATTGACATGGGGGAGAACGTATGCTGCCCCTCCCTGAGAGCACGGCCAATCTTGCTCTCTGAGCCCCTGGCTACGTGCAGCTATAGCATCACCCGGATTCGAACTCGCGATCTCCGGATGATAGTGCGAACGTGTTGTCGTTGCGCCACTCGGGGGCAGGAAATTAACTTTTTAAGTTTTACTGAGCGTCTTGGAGAAACTGGAGACTTTGACTGTCACATTTACTGATTGTTTTTCATGTAAAACCCAGCAGCCGTCAAAATGTTTTTTGTCTGGAAAGTGGTCTGGTGTGTAATGTGTCTGACATACAGACATTTTTGTGTAACAATTTCTTTTTTGTTGGAATGTAACATTTGGAAATACAAAATCATTTTGTACTGACTGAATAATGCAGAACTAAAAAACAACAACCACCACAATAACAAAAGTTCTACCTAAAAACAATAGGGTGCCAAAGACTTTTGCACAGAACTGTATATTCATAGATTTTTTTTTTATATATAGTTTTTAGAGGCACGAGATATGCCTTGACTGATCAATAAGCAAAAGAGCAAATCTCCCAAATAAATACAAATTTGTTGAATATTTAACCATTTCATTAAAGCTATTACGTGCGTCTGTATGAGGCCTTGGGAAGTTCACTGATTCTGTACTGGATGATTGCAGCCATTGGGTGTTCAGAAGTAAAACTTGCAGAACAAACCCACGTATAGCTTTATTAAACAACTGGAATGCCGTGTTGCTGCTGTGCAAATATTTTTTGAAACCCTGTCTGAGATATTCGTCACAAAAGCGTCTGTGTGAAGTGACCTTAGCCTTGCTGCTGTGTGTGAGAGATGATTTGGCTCGGGTGGTGGGTAAAAGAAAAACCCCAAGAGGAGGAAGCAGCAAAGAATGCTCAGAAATGCTGAGAGGGCATTTTGATTACACACTACATACTACACACATACACACATGCACCACTCTCTCCAAACACAGAACCGGGCCTGTTGCCTATCAGGAGGAACTGGCCCTTTTCCCCTTCCTGTCTCCCCAAACCCACCAGTGCTGTACAAACTGAAGAACCAGCCACTAGAGAGCATTTCCAGTGGGAAAAAGTCTACAAATAGTGATTTCGCTTTGCTTCCATGTTGTATAACGGGGCTTTTACATATTACATGCTTCTAAAAGCAATGAATCATCGCTTTGCTTAGATTTGGTCTAACTGTTCTTACACTGTAACACACACACTCATGTGTGTCTTGCGTCTTTTTGTCCTGTATCAAAAAACAGCTGTGTGCCACAGTTACGCACTTTGGAAAAAAGAAACTTGTGATATTCCAAGTTTTCAAACAGAAATATTCTGAGATTCATCGTTCACAGAGAGGCAGAGAGACATCAGCATGTGTTTCAGCTGCAGTGGAATATCTTGCTGGTTTTTTTTTTAATTAGTGATAGTGTTAATGGTTCAGAAAGTGCATCAGGAGAGAGTGCCAGCAGTAGAATTAAAATTTTAAATAAAATTAAAACTTTGCATACAGAGATTAGTTTTAACATCCGGCACTGCACAAGTAATGAAAGTGAATTTTAAGTAAGAAATAAAACATGATGTTAATCCAGATATAAAAAAAGATTTTTTTTTTTTTTTCATAAAAATGAGTTTTACAACAATTAAATAAGTAATTTCTGTCACTACAGGACATGCAGGTATATGAATATAACAAAATTATTTCTGCTACCAACATTCATGCAGCTCATGTCGTACAACCTCTTATATGACTGGATTAGATTAATTACTATACTGTAATTGATAAAAAATGAGCAGTGTAGATGTACCATTAAACCCAGTGTTTGTGTGTGTGTGCAGAGTGCGAGCGTCTGCAGCAGGACCTGCTGAATGTAGAGCGGCTGGAAGGGAAAGTGCAGGCAGAGATGAAGTCCTTGAACGAAAAGATCCAGGAGATGACCGAAGGACTGAAGACATACAGGGATCTGAACGCCCTGAAAGCCTCCTCAGAACAGAAGATGAAGGTAGCTGGATTGTACCTTATGACATTTTTTTTTTTACACTTGATCAGCACTCTTTATGCTTTAAAATATAACAAGTCAAAAAGCTGTAATGACCCGAGATAAGCATCTTCCTCCTCGTAAATCCTGCCCTTTCAGGAAGAATATGCATTTCATTATGCCTTTTCCTATCGTTAGCAGGCAACGCACGTTTCCTGTGATAGTAATGCAAGTTGTCTGTAGCATAAACACGGATATCAGCTGTTTATGTAGGAGCCGTTGCACTTAACTCACCCAGTGCAGGCATTTCGCCTAACACAGGATGCACCGTTTTTTTTTTCTGAAATGTCTCCCATTAGGAGCACATGCGTCTTCCTCCGTGGAAAGAGCACAGTAGCTCAAGGATCATGCATATGTAGACCAGATAAGTGGAGTCAGATAACCTGGCTCATTTTTGAGAAAAAAAAAATCCAAGGCAAACAATAAACGAATACTTATTCTGACAAGCCACATTTACCGCTGACTGATTTAGGAAATGTGCGGTTTCGCGGTCAGATTTAATTACCGATTCGTTCCCGTTCTGAAAGTTTGCAGCATATACGTTTCTAAAACAACAGGACATTTCAAGGGCACGGCCAGAGAGCCAGCACAATTAGATTAAGGGCTCAGTCGCCAAATCAGCAGGGATAGATTCAAAGTACGGGTTGTTGCATATTTCAAATATACAGAGACCGGCCAAACGTTTATTAAACATTCCTAGAGATTTACATTTGTCTTGTGCATGTTTTTAGATGTTGCAGGAAGAACGAGTGTCTCTAATAGAGAGGAGGGATGCCTTTAAGAAGCTTAGTCACAAGATGAATCAGGACTACGAGACTCTTGTAGCACAGTTACAGGAGAACGAGACTCATTCACAGGTCAGACACACACACACACACACACACACACATGGACAAGCAGCATCATTACAGGTTTAATTTTGTAGGCATTTCCCTCACTATGTTGGCAAACATTTTTTTTTGAGTCAACACCCAGCAAGCGACTTGATTGTGTCCGACCACTGCATTATTTCTGGGTGGGGTCTCGTTTCCTGATGCCTGCGCTCTTATATAGGCTAAAGGTCCAGGCTCACAGTCTTCACAACAGTCTTGGCAGCACACCTCTGTGCCTATGTATGGAGGAAATGGTTCTGTCAAGCCAGCAGATTTACACTGTTGTTCTGCTGAGAGAGCGGGCGACGATCACGTCCTTAGATACTCCAAACATACCCATTGTGCTGGGATTAGCTGGCACACTTCACTTTTGCCCACTTAAAGTCACCTTAATCTTTAGGAATCGTTTTTCTTATGATAAAAACCTTTTAGGAGCCTCAGTGCTCCTGGGTGCTCATCGGAAAAGCTGAGTTAGCAATACACGTTCTGGGAAAGAGATAATATTCGATAATATTCGAGATAATAATATGATTTACCACAGGAACATTGTATATTCATATAACCTGGGGTTCTGGATGAGAGTAAAAGCCACTACTGCACTGTTTTTTTTATGATTATGATGGATAACATTGTAATTAAAACTCCAAAATAATAGAAATGATGACATTTACAATTTGCTGAGTGACTTAAAATCTCTCAAATTAAATAAACTGTAAGGAAAATTTCTAATATGACTTTCTTTTGTTTGTGCTGCAGCTGACAAATCTGGAAAGGAAGTGGCAACACCTTGAACAGAACAACTTTGTTATGAAAGAATGTATCCTTTTACACTGCTCATTCAGCATCCACGCTAAGCACAATACTGGCGTCCTTAAGAGCTTTATCCTGGTCAAGTTTGCAGTGGATCAGGCATGAAGCAGTATAACAAGCAATATAACCTGAATAAGACCATTATTTTGCAATTTAGCATATCCAGTGCACCTACTGGAATACACTATATGACCACTATATGGTCCACTTTCACTAGGAAGGCTTTCTACTAGATTTTGGAGCATGGCTGTGTGGATTTGCTCACATATGCATGTGATGCTCAGGTATCTACAGATGGTTGGCCATAAAATGTATGTTTGGGAGCTGGAGGATACCAGAGATCCCAGAGGAAGCCCACAGGGAGAACATGGGGAAACTGCACACATATAGTAAAGTTCAGGATCGAACCTCAGAGATGTGATGCAGCAATGCTGCCCTTTGCGATCTGGCATCGTTCACGCTTATACTGATCCCAGGAGTCTATACACAGTCTATTTATGTATATATATGTTTAAGCTGCACACACCTTGAACATGCGGTATTCAGTATGATTTCATGATTTCACAACAATCTGCTTATATAAAGCCAAGAATCTGCTTTTCATCAGCTATCAAACAAATATCAGTACTCGCGTGTCAGTCTTATTAACAATCGTGTACCTAATCTAGTCTTTTTGGACTGCAAGTTTAAATATTTATTGTATCACATTTCCTTATTATAATCCATTTGTTCTTATTTAAACACTCTATGGCATTTGTATTTTACTCTATTCTGTTGGGATGTGGTGGGATTTTTGGTGTTTCACCCATATAGGTTAAAGGGTCACATTTTAAACAGGTGGTTTCATTTAGCAGGGTCCAATCTTTCTTTAACTCCCCGACCACCAGTCATCGCCTCTAAAGGCATGGAGAGCGATTACCGGCCAGTGAAGAAGAATGTCTCCAAGCAGCTGTCCGAATACAATAAGATCCTCATGGATGCTTTGCAGGGCACCAAAAACTGAGTACCACTTCCTGCCTCTTGCCGCCGCCATTATGGGTCTGCAACTTCATCACTGACTCACTTCCCATGCAGGACTGCTCTCCTACTCAACATTCCAAAGGCATGGCGCACGTGCCGTATAGATTAGAGACGGTAGTAAACCTGTAGTAAAAAACATGCTCTGTCTTTCTTAGATATATCTGTGAGAGCTCTTTGATGGTGAGTACATGACAGAAGAGTTAAGAATATATGAATTTGAATTAATTATATGGATATTCATACTAGAACATTATTCTATATATCTATTAATTGTTAGTAAATTATTTGTAAGGTAAATAAATCCAGTTATGTCACTTCCTGTGTCTGTTATTACTTCACTTGTGTGCACATGAGAATCTGATCCTTTGGATCTTGTCATAAAATTAAAATAAAAGCTCAAAATCACTTCATAGTAAATCACACATTTGATACAGTTCAAACTGTAACACGCATCATGGCCTTGGCTGAAGTCTGACAAAGTGACGTTTAATGGAAATGTTCCACTTTATTTCACTGATTGCAGCAATAAACTTTGATATGAATTCATTCTTTTTAGTCAATGAATGATGTTTTAGGAAACAATGGCATGATGTGTAATTTCCAGATGTTGGCGAGCCTCAGGCGTCTGGGCACTAAGGGGTTAATGGCAGGCAGGAAGAGCGGTGGCTGATAACACTATTGTTTTAATGTTATTGGTTTCCGCTTTGCTTTATCGTAGAAGGGGGTTGCCCAGTGTTCTCCTCGAATTCATGACTGTCTCTCATCCTCTCACCCACCTTGTTATCTGCCTCATGTGAGCACACTCAGAGTCTCTCTCCTCTCTTATTAACACTACTTTCTGCCACTGGTGTGTGTGTTTTCCCCTCTCAGAAACATCTTTATCCTTTCCCTATTACACCAGCACCTCCCATGGATAGAAGCCAGAGGTGTGAGCGACGGTGGCAATGGGAGTGGCGCAAGAGGTGAAGGTATTCACCTCAGCTTACAGACAGAGTTCACAAATAATCACCACTGTGGCTTTTTTTCACCACAAAAATACCAAAACATTTCCAGAGAACTGGAGCTGTGCTTTTTATTTTGAATTACGTGTTAAACATCAGTCCAGAATCTAATGTTTTACATTTTTTGGAACGTGGTCGATAAGTGAATTCACATCCCTTTGGTTAAAACATAAACCAATGTGTGTGATAACCCTAACTGATGGTCTTGGGAATGGTTGGGAACTATTTTTACATTACATTACATAGCATTTATCTGACGCTTTTATCCAAAGTGACTTACAAGAGTAATTGAAGCACATGGATATATGGTACACATAACTGGGGCCAGAGGGAGGCCAAGAGTAGTTTAGAGTAGGAAGGGATTAGAGTGGTTAGTTTGTTAGAGGTGTTAGGAGAGCAAGTGCTCTTTGAAGAGCTCAGTCTTCAGGAGTTTTTTTAA
>JAOVVG010000030.1:15281548-15292925 GCA_028566375.1 Leptodoras nelsoni | reverse complement strand
CTACTCCAGTGAAAAGCTATTTACTCTGAATATACTTTGAATAACAGTTAAGTGAATAATGAACAGTGCAGAACTCTCAGCAGCTCCACTTCCAGGCTATAGAGCTTAATGCACAATTTTAAGTTGAAGTGTCAGCATGAACCGGTCACCTTCACAGCGTGGCACAGGAAAGTTCCAGTTGCGACTTGTGCCATGAAGGCAGGTGAGTGAGGTCTCTCCAATTAGTGAATAACCTGGCAGGCACTCGAATGACACTGTCATACCAACGCTAAAGTCACTGCCAATCACAATGCCATTCCTGAAGGGTCGCGGGTCAGGACAACTCTGGAGTTGGTAGGCTGAAGACCAGAAAACAACAACATAATGAGCCTACAAGGTACTGTTTAGGGTAACATTTATCTGCTAAGACATACCAGGCATGCACATTTACACAGAATAGTGAACTTTAAAAAACAAAAAAAACAAAAAAAACAACATTTCAAAATATTTTAAAATTACCCATTCAAAGAAAACAGCATGTTAGACACAACAGCTGAAGAAAAAAAGCAATTTTAAAACATTCTTTGTGAGAGCAAGTATATAAAACTGAGGAGACTTACTTACAACCAATACAAGCCAGGCATAAAACAACATTACATGTAAGTGTCCAATATCTGGAGCTGCTGTTACAAGCAGGCTTCATTTAATCTTATCTCAAAAAATGTCCTAGTTCACACAGAGCCATATTCCTTGAGAAAATGTAGTAAGGCCTCAGCAAAACTGCACACTTTGGCAATCAAACTTTTCTGTGTATATGTTGCATTTCTGATTTATTAGCTATTCACACCAGCTGAATCAAGAAAAAACTGGCAACGTCAAAAAGACCGACTTGCACAAAAGCAATTTCATATCTTGAAATCCCTCAGCCAGAAAATCAAGCGAGGAACCACAATCTAAATACAGAAAACCTTCTCTGCATATATTTTCTTATACTTTTTGTCCAATTCCTTTGTTCATACTTAAGACGTAAACATGCCGCTTAAAGGCTTAAATAAACAAGGCATGATGGCCAGCAGATCACAGAGATTAGAATATATTGAATGATTAAAACACTCTGCACGTACAAAGTGCATGCACTGCAAAAGGTCAGCTTTATTAAAGGAGACTGTTTCCTAGAGCTAATTTCACTTGTTGGTTTAATCTCTTTGATTAGTGTAAGTTAGTGTAATCTGTTTGGACAAATGCCACATGATTAACTACTGTCATTAAATTTGTACTAATGGAACGATTCCATACAAAGCCTACAATTTATTTATTAGGGGGTCATGTCAATGTCATGTTTTACACAGTAGTTTCATTCACGACAGGAATGGGTAGGATTTCATGTATGTCATCAGTATGTCATCATGTTTAGTATCTTCAATTGAATAACATTCATGTTTTTGTACTGGGGAGGAAAGAGCTCCTGCAGGAAATCCATGCAAACCCAGGGAGAACATGCAAACTCCACACACACCTGATTTCATCCAGAGAATTGAACCCAAAACCTTCTTGCTATGAGGCAGCAGTGCTCCCCGCTGCACCACCGTGCCGCCCCTATAGAGCCTGGAAGTCATGTTTTGGAGAGTAAGTAAAAGTGAGCTCACCCTGGTATGTGATGTGGAATCCAGGCTTGTTCTGTGAATAATCACTATGGAAGAAGAAACTGGTCTCATGGGTGGTGCTGAACAGAGACTCAGGCACCTGAGGCCCGCTGAACCTGTCAATCACCGTGCTGGTCTCTGCTGAGCCGCTCCGGATCTCCAGGTAGTCATGGATTGCCTCGGTGGAGAAGTTAAGAAACTGCAGGTGGATTCCTAATAAAATGCATTTAAAATAGAATACATTTAACATGACTTGCTGTTTAATAAAAGTCCTGCACAAAAATGCCATTCAAGTTTATTCTAAAGTCTACTGAACTTTTAAAGTTGAGCTCATTTTATTCCCTCACAATAAACTTGTTAACACAGAATGCTTCAGTCATATTACCACTTCCTGTCCCATTCAGTTCTGCCTTCCTCTGCTGTAGTGTGAAGGCTAACCATTGCTAGTGAACTTGGCTAGTGGTTTGCCCAATATAATGGTTAGGCCAACATTAGCTGGCTTGCTAGCGATGTTAGCTACTGGTTAACATAAAATACAACCCCAATTCCAATTAAGTTGGGACAAAAATAAAAACAGAATTGCAAATCCTTTTCAACCCATATTCAATTGAATACACAAGATATTTAATGTTCAAACTGATAAACTTTATTGTTTTTTTGCAGATATTATAAAAGGTTTTCAGTGTTTTCGATGATTAACTTAATTCTGTTTGTTAAATCTAAACTAATTTAGAAATTGATTCCTGTACCACATTAAAAAACATTGGGACAAAGGCATGTTTACCACTGGGTCACATCAGCTGTTCTTTTAATCATACTTTTTAATTGTTTGGGAAGTGAAGATACTAATTGTTGCAGTTTTGCAGTTTCTAGTGAAGCACACGAACTCTATATCTACAAAGCTACACTACTCTAACTCCTGCAGAATGGGGCCTGGCATTGTCTGAAATAGACATGGTGTTCCTGGGAAAAGACAGCAGCCAAAACAGCAGTATATCAATGGTACAGCCTCTGCATGAATGGTACCTCCACGTATATACAGGTCACCCATGCTGTGGGCACTTATGCACCCGCATGCCATTTTGAAATATGGACTCGTCTGACACAGAACACATTTCCAGTGTCTTTCGGCCGTTCTCAGATAACTTTAGGCCCAGATAACTCACCAGTTTTTCAGCGCAAAATTAATATATGGCTTTCTCTTTGCATTTCAGGTTGCATTTCTGGATGCAGTGGTGGACTGTGTTAAATGACAATGATTTTCCAAAGTACTCCCAATGTGGCTATGTCCATCACCGTAGCATGACGGTTTCTCAAACAATACCGTCTGAGGTCACACTTTATGGTCTCATACATTCAGTAGTGTTTTCTGCCCTTGGCCTTTACATACCAAGATTTCCCCAGACTCCCTGAATATTTTCATGATATTAAGCACTGTAGATGGTGAAAGACTTAAATTCTTTGTGATCTTGAACCACGACCCATCCTTGCTCACACAGACTAAACCTTTGGTGGACGCTCCTTTTATACTCAGTCTTGATGATCCACCTGTTACTAGTTAAACTGCTAATTGTGGAACCTTACAGTGTTACTTGCATAACCTTTTCAGGCTTATTTTGCCTCTGTCCCAACTTTATTTGAGTGTCTTGCAAGCATCACATTCTGTTGCTTTTTATATGAACAAATTACAATTAGGTTTGTCAGTTAAAGCACTGAAAACGATTTCTTTGTACTATTAGCAGTTAAACAATTTAACAAATTACAGTTTTAAGTTTTCATTGCATTTTCAGAAAGTGTCCCAACTTTTCTGGAAATAGGGTTTGTAGAATAATATTTGTATATTCAAAATAATAAAACTCAAATATTATATTACCACCATTCAAAGACATCAACATGTTAGACACAATAGTTGAAGGGGAAAAGAACTTGGAATCAGGAGATAATGTAATAAGGAATCAGGAGATAATGTAATAAGGAATCAGGAAAACTACGCACTACTGCTAATCAAACTGATGGATTTTTCTACAGATATGTTCCATTTCTGATTTATTCCCACTTCCTCAACATCGGCTATTTTCTATATATTAGTCTACTATCTTATGCTTATTGCCTTCTTATAGTCTTCTACCTCTCATTTCTATTAGCTTAAATTAGATTTTTGGTCTCCTGCTTTTTATACTAAAAAGATCAGCACTGAAACAACTGAAAAAAAAATACTATTGAACTACCTATGAACTTGCTATTAAAACTGGATACAGAGAAAGATAAAACAGATAAGTTCAAGAATATAACATTGCTGGAAAGATAATAATCGCTTAGCTTCCCATTTAACTTGCAACATTAGTGCAGCCAATTCTCTTAAACATGTACAATTCTAGTTTTATGTGTTTTGAGGGAATATTTGCTGTAGTGTGTGACCAGTGCTATCCACTTGGGTGGAATTATACATTCTTATAAAACACATTTCTATAAGAGTGATTTGGCCATACCAAAACCAATGGGTAAGGTGACAGTCCAGGTGCAGTCAAGGCCACTGGGGTAATTTCCAGGATACCCAGGGCTCAGGATCACACCGCTCATTTCAGTCAGCGATCCTCCACACTGAGCTGTGGAGAAGCCACAACAGATTCATTTTACCAACTCATCAGTATCACAATGGGTTATAATGGCAGTGGTTAATTTTTAATTTTTTATTGCCCATGACTGTCTTGTTTGATTGTCTCACACTTAGTCCTAAAGGATGTTTTTTTTATATCCAACAGGAGTCATGAAGAAAAGTTTTCAGTCAAGAAAAACAATTTCTCTAAACTTTCCCTGTGTTCACTTTCCACAGTTCTGTACCTGGAGTAAACCATTCCACATTGGAATCTAGGACTATCAGTATTCTGGCCTAGAGGAAGCAGTTTCCTGATTTTACCTGAAGTAGTATAAAATAAAGATTTATACCAACTGTTGCACAATAAGAATAACGGACACTTGAACTCAGCTTGTTTGGTACCTGGGTAAGAACAGTGACCAAATTCAGCGTGGCTATTTAAGCACAGTATGACATGCCTAGTGGTGGAAATAGAAACAGTGCAGTGACACACCAGCCAGTGGGAAATAATAAAAATATGATACCAAATTGCAGATTCACAAAGCACAGGAAAAAAAAACTCTTCATTAGATAACAGCATTTTAAAGAGGCCTGTTTGGCCTCAAACAGAACAACACATTTATCACAGTGATATATCGGTCGCCTTTTGTTTAGGCATAACCCTCCGTTTCTTCACACCTTTCTTATTCCTAATGTTAAACAGCAGAGGACCTGCAGTAAAATTGCCTGCAAAAAGAAAAAAAAAGCACAACCTGATTGAATTCTGCTCCCAATTACTTACTTTCTTTTTTTTTAAATAAGCACCTGGGAGAACCAACTATTGGCATGGTCCGGTTTGTGACAGTGAAGGATTTATCCAATAGGAAAGCAGTGAAATGTTTAAGGAATGATTAAATGGCATTTCCTACTGAAATAAAGGGTGCACCGAAGCTTCAAAGTTCCATCTGCTAAGGCTAACTGTTATAAAACATGAGTTAGTGGAAGTATGTGTGCACATCTCAGTAATGAAAGAATGGCTTGAAAGGAGGAACAGCAACACAGAATCAGAGAGGGTAAAGGACAAAGGACATTAAAACTTTCCAGAGAAACAGAAAAGTTTTTTCGATCAGTAACAAACCAAAATGCATGGAAACATTCTGCAAAGCAAAAAAGGTAAACAAGGTCTCGCTTGATCAGGAACAATACATTTCACAGACAAACTTGAGCAGGGTGTGAAATGCTGTCACAGGGATCTCATGATATCCAGGCAGAAAGTCCTAGAAACTAAGGAAGGCTTCTTGAAAACATACAAATAATATGATGGTACTGATCTAACAGATTTTGGAAAAATAGTTTCAGCCTCAGCCTACCCAGTGGACGGATGGACACTACCTGATGGACAGTGAGCACTGATATCCTTTGTACACTTTTCTGGCTACAAGCTTCAGAATCTTGTTCTCCACACTTCTGTGTATATGCCCTTCTACATTTTTTAACACTGCAACACTGAGATTTAGCTTGACTGGATTAAAAAAAGCAGGGTTTTAAGAAGACGCAGACAGAACACATAACAATGCTTCTGCTCGGGCTTGCGTGCCTTGTTTTGATTGTTTGTTCTGGGACCCTTAAGCCGCACAAATCCAATAAAGTAAATGAGATCAGTCTAATTATTTTTATTTAGTTCTTCGCGTTAATACTGCGGTCTATCACATTGCAAATCAGTGAGTAAAGCTGTCACGACAGCAGCTCAGCACCCCTGCATATTCAAACTGCTGCAGCTGTCACTGATCATTTATTCATTTTTGGTTCTCTCTCCATAAATGTTTACTTTAATCTAAAACCCACCTCTCCTTTCCTCTCACCATCAGCTTATCAAACAGCCATTTCCATTTGTATCATTTTGAGTCTTTTAATTAATTTTGACTTGTCTAATTATATGGCCTGGAACCCCAAGATTGGATGACATTACAGTGACAGATGAGATGTCTGCTGAAAATCATCTCCATTTTATGAGCTTCTGGTCTTAAAAAAAAAAAAAAATAAATAAAAAAGGTGTCGCTCCTGTTTTTCTCTAAAACTTGTTAAAGCACATAATAACTATTATGCAAAATGCTATTCAGTGTTTGAGAGATTCAGGTTCTCTGGCCTGCACTTGAATTTAAACCTGCACTGAGAGAAGATATTGAAAGGATAACCTCTCACATGCAGCTCTTGTTCAATTTAACACAACCGAGTGTAATATTAACTTCATTATTTATATCAACTAAACCCATTCTCTATATCCAAGCCAGCCATTTAGAAATAAATGTGTTTTATTTTGTATTATTATATTTATTCATATTCACTCCAGCTCAGGGATGTGTTGCACCTTATCTGAGCGCAACAGAAAGCACTCGGAAATTAGTGTTAAAGAAGTCATATTGTGGGTTTTGGGAGCGCTTTCATTAAAGATGTGAGTAAGCAGCTGGACGGTTAATTATTCAGCCTTCCATTTCAAGAGTTTCAGCTTGGCTAGTGGTAAAACAGTAGGAAGCAACAAGCTTTGAGCTGGAACTTCTTTTAGAAGGATTTGAGAAATTTTCAGAAATAACCGATATTCTTTGGGGTGCATGTTGCTAAGCATTTTAAAATGGTGTTTCAGAAATAACTGAGAGAATAAAGGGAAACAGGTTACACTAAAACTCTTTTAGTCAGGTTCCTATAGCACAGAGAGCTTTGTATTATAGAACTTGGTTTACTTTAAAATTCAGAAGGGTGGATTTCTAGAGATGTGGCTTTGATAATCCAAGTGGACGAGCGTATGTATAGTGGGGTCCAAAAGTCTGAGACTTGTTGTGAAAATGCTTCTGTTATGCATTCTTTTCTAATTTAATATAAAAAACATTATAGTTTATATAAACCCCAAATAAAAAAAAAAACAATAAAAACTCATTCATTCATCTTCTTGGCCGCTTATTCCTTTTCAGGGCCACATAGGGGGCAAGGCAGGAACAACCCTAGACAGGGCACCAATCCATCGTAGGGCACACACACACTCACACACACTAGGGCCACTTTAGAGATACCAATCAACCTAATGTGCATGTCTTTGGAATGTGGTAAGAAAACCGGAGTACCCGGAGTAAACCCACGTGGACACCGGGAGGACATGCAGACTCCACACAGAAAGGACCCAGAGTCTCCGCCCCACCCGGGGATCGAACCCGGGACCTTCTTGCTGTGAGGCAACAGTGCTACCCACCGAGCCACCGTGTCGCCCCCCAATAAAAACTGAAATCTATAATTTGTTAATTCACCTGAATCTTTATTTAACAGACAAAATGTCAAAGAAAAGATTTTCAGTGTTTTCAATGATGAACTTAATTTTGTTTGTTAAATATAAACAAATTTAGAAATTGATGCCTGCAACACACTAAAAAAACAGTTGGGACAGAGGCATGTTTACCCCTGGATCACATCACCTTTTCTTTTAATTATACTTTTGAATCATTTGGGAATTGAAGATACTAATTGTTCCAGTTTTGCAAGTGGAATTTTTGCTTTATACAAGACTTGAGCTGCTCAACAGTCCATCGCCACCATTATCCAAATCTCCTCTTTATGATATTCCATACATTTTGTATAGGAGACAGATCTGGACTGCAGGCAGCCCAGTCAAGCAAACACACTCTATAGTGTTACTTCTTTAAACAATTAAGCCTTATTTTGCCTCTGTCCCAACCTTTTTTTGAGTGTGTTTCAGGAATCAAGTTCTAAATATATTTATATTTAACAAATTCAATTAATTTCATCAATGCTGAAAATCTTTTCTTGGTCCTTTTATCTGTTATATAAAGCTCCAAGTAAATGAACAAATTACAGATTTGAATTTTTATTGCATTTGCAGGAAGAGTCTCAACTTTTATGGAAATAGAGTTTGTATTATCACGAACAAGTTGAGTGAAAAGTTTTATACTACATACTTATATACTTGAGTGAAATGTATTTCTTTAGAATTTCTTAGTATTTGGTAAGCCAACCTTTGCTTTAATGTTAGTGATCACTGCCTGATTTTGTGTAAAACCTGATGACCGTGACTTATCAAATCCACTGGAGCATCGCACCTGACCGTGTGCTTCAATGGAAGGCATAAGCGTTAAGAAAGTCTGACCTCTCGAACAAACAAGTTAACATGGCCGATATCACAATCATTAAATAGTGACCTATTGCAATATTATCTTGAATATTGTAAATTGTACAAGTTGTTAATCATTTCCTTTATTTTTTAATTTCTAAAACACTGTTTACTTGCAGTAAAAAAACAACAACAACGAAAAACAGCCAAAAACCAACAAAAAGTCTGAAACAAGACCAAAGAAACATCTGGATCCCACTGTACGCTCTATAGCATTATAGTTAGTCTATAGCTTAGTCTATAGCATTTCAATCCATTTATCAAATCCAATTATCCTACCAAGGCAGAGTGGCACTGGGTAATTCCATCTCCTCACCGGTCCTGGCATACATGTGATGTGAGCATTGCCCTGGATAAAAACAGCAGTAAATACGTAAATATGATATTAAATATACTGTAGAAGTTGGAGAATTAGGACAGTATCCTTTGAAGAGGGTGTAGTCTCACCTGTAAAGAATATCCCTGTTCACACTGAAACATAACTACATCCCCCACCATGTAGCGGTCTCCCACTTTGATGCCGTAGGTAGGAGTCTGAGGCTCTGGACAGGAATCAAGACCGATTGCTGAGGAAAAAAATTGTAATCAGATCATTTGAAGTTACATTTGCAAAGATATAACAGAAATAGCTATGGCAACAAATGCAGAATGTTATATATGTTATATTTTAACTGAATAAGTGCTGTTGCTTTTTATTTGATAGATAAAATAGCTGGCTGTAGTGTAGAGCAGGTGCAGCTCTCGCAGCACTCAGACGCCGATGATTTGCCTATTTCTAAAGTAAATTGTAAGTGATCTGGCTTTCACTGCCCTATTCCCACACATTTCATTACATGCCAAGGAATCCTACTGGGGCTAAGCCTTGTCACTAGTGCTTATTTTATCATAACAGCATCTTTAAATGCTCTACTAATAAAAATCCCAGAGAGAACAGAAGCCTCTGTTATTTCACACGAATAGGAAAAAAGGATTGCAAGGCTTTGTTAAAAGAAGGACTATTTATAAATGGCCTTATATTAAATATAAATGCATATTTGCTTATTAAATCATTTGGCATGGTTCATTTTCTCAGTTCCCTCAGTAATTTGGTATTAAACACTTTTCCCACTATTGCATCATGGGGAACACATAGCTGAAGTGACTTAGATGTTTTTTCACATGCCACTTGTGCTGAACTGCAGTCTAGTCTGCACAGCAGTGTAAATGTTTAATAAGAGATGAGTGGATGGGTTTGAATGGTGGGTATGAAGCTGCCCTCTGGTTGTACCTGTATACTCCAGATGGAAGCCTGCTGCTGACACGCTGATGTCCGATACAAAGTTCAGGTAAAGGTTGTTGGATGTGCTGTTCAGCAACTGAGGAATGGTGGTACCTGGAAATAAATGTATGTAGGAACGTGCTTTACTCTCTGTAATATGCTAAACTGGAACACACACACACACACACACACACAGATCTGTCTGACTATTCTAATGATGTCTTTTTAATTAATGCTATGCCTAACCCTAATCTTAACCTCAGTAAAAAGGTAACTTAAATCTTTTATTTTTGTTTAAAAAACAATTAAAAAAACCAACAAAACACTGCTTTCTTCATGGGCACCAGCCAAATGTCCCCACAAGATCAAAATGATCAGATGTTCCTATGCTTATGCTTTTTTGGTCCTCACCAAGATATAATCCCCTCCAAACCCTCACACACACAAACACACACACACACACACACTCAATATCAACATTCATGATACAGCTAAGATCGTTCTTCTATTTTTTTTAAAAGTTGTTTCTGATTTGTTTTGTGGTTATTGATTGCCATAGAAATTCATCACTGGTTGAGAATGAAAACAATAATAATAAAAAACCCTGAAGAAATGACATTTTGGGGTAAAAAAAACCCCAGTGAAATGTCTTTAAAATACTATCAGCTGATATTATATGTGAAATGGACTATCCTGACCTAGAACATTTTTGGCTGGAAATAATTGCAGGTATAAGTCCATATTTTAATATATATTAAATATTTAAAAATAGTAATTTAAGTGTGATTATTATGTGACAATTCAATATTTTTCTACATTAAAAAAAAATCTAGATTTGAAAAAAATACTTAAACTATTCTAAGTATCATGTAAAGTATCTCAACTTCTGAAGGTAACTGTTATTCACTAAGAGTGAGTTCCTGTTCTATATCACCACTCTGTCTATTCAACAATGGCTGCCAATTATTTTACCCAACTTAAAAGGCACCGCGGGTTAGTGTTTGTAAGGGCAGCTGCAGTGTGGAGCTGCATTGTTCCTCACAGTCAGATAAAGGCGTAGATCCCAAAAGACCTGGCTAATCAGTATATCCTCTCCTGCTGCACCCACTGACTGACACACACTGACAGCTTACAGGGCTTCTGGCACTGATGTGCTTTCACTTTGTTTGTGAACAAAACACGAGCGGAGCAACAGACGGTGGTATCTGATAATAACCCTAGCAGGAAGAGAATTATCGGGCCACTCAAACACACACGACAGTTCTAAACATTTTAGCATCTCAAAGGTTTGGGTTCTAATATCATGCAGTTGGTTTGTAGGCAAGACCCTTGACGCTGAATTCGTGGCTGATTTTGTGATAACAAAAGCGATAATGAGAGCCTCATGATCAATCAAAAAGATCTATTTACAGATTGCAATAGGCAGAAGCATGAATGCGATATGCAAATCAAGATCTTGCTTGAAAAAAACTGTTCCAGTGGCAGAAGTAAGAATAAAATCACAGAGTGCTTGTTTCAAACTGAATCTGGGCAAAAGCATGCTCTCACCTGAATAACTGCCCAGTCTGGGTGCGTTGTTGTCCGCTCCATCATAGAAATCCAGAGAATCCCAATTGTGCTCGGTGGCAAAACTCACCACTTGGATCTGGCAAGAAAGGACAAAAGTACAAGAGTCAGTCAGTCAGTCAGTCATTATCTGTACCGCTTATTCCCAGTTACGGGGTCACGGGGGAGCCGGTGCCCAGCCG
>JAOVVG010000030.1:15237498-15249223 GCA_028566375.1 Leptodoras nelsoni | reverse complement strand
TGTTCATTCATAGTTTTGATGCCTTCAGTGAGAATCTACAATGTAAATAGACATGAAAATAAAGAAAACACATTGAATGAGAAGGTGTGTCCAAACTTTTGGCCTGTACTGTATATATATTGTTATGCTAATATTGTTTCACTCAACCAAGCATAGACCTATGCCCTTTTTCTATAAACAGCTCTTTTTTGTATTTCTGTAGCCTGGAACACCTTAGTAAAATAATGTCTGTGGACAGGGCACAGAATTTTATAACATCATTTAAATATGTACAATATTATTTTAGCTACTTATTACAGCAATTCAACAGTCAAGAACTAATAAGAACTCAATGAATATCATAAAAAATGCTTCATAGCCAAAAATGCCTTAGTTTTACAAAACGCTACTTAAACAATAGTAGAACTCTAGCATTGAGTTCAGTGCTGTTCCACTCGTATCATTCATAAACATGGCAAAATATCTCATCTGAAATAAACCCAAGCTGTCATTCCTGACTAATCAAAGCCTTTCTTCCTGGTGAATCAACTTCAAGCAAATGTAAATGTCAGGAACTTTCAGCAGCAAACCTTTGTACTCCAGGTGAAAGCCGGCGTAGCTGACAGAGCCGTCACTTCGAAAGGCCAGGTGCATAGCATTGGAGCTGCTCTCGATCCGCTCAGGAAGCTTGCTGTCCTGGAAGCTGCCGATTAAAGGGTGGTTGCTGTCCATCCCATCATATATGTACAAGAAGTCATAGTTGGGCTCAATGCTGAAGCTGGAGAAGAGATAAGGAGAGACGAAGGGAGATCAAAGAGCAGTTTTTAATAGCCACTCAGTGTGATCAAAGGACCACGTGCGGGATGTGATCCCACAGACTCAGCGTGCAACCTGAGTACAAGAAAAAAAGTTTCTCAAAAAAGAAAAAAAAATATTTTGACATCTGTAATTCATTTGAAGAAAGTACATTGATTTTTTTTTTCAAAAGCCATATGTCTTCAGGCTGACTGAAGAATCTTTTGGTGGTGTTGGTCACAGAGGCTTGGTGTAGTTCCCTTAGAAATCCTTTCTAGCTGAATTTTAGCTACATCAGACATGGACCTCTGTTCATGTTTGAACAGCCTCAGTAGGTGTCTTCTGCTGCTGCCATGGAATCTATAAATACCCAGGAGGTACCACTAGCAGTGGATTCCCAGATACCTCACTGAGCTACCGAGAAAAAAAAAACTCAACCACAATAGATAATCTCTAAAGCTTTGCCATACTCCTGAGTCTCAAAGACAGAGATAAACATTTAAGCATTTTTATCTTCTGAAAGCTATGATGCTGAGGTGTCCTCTGTCAGCGAAATCATTTGCATGAGATGGATTATGACTGCATTAGATTTACTCTTGTTTTCTCTCCATTATGCTGCAAGAGAGCGCTAAGTGTACTCGACACACTCCACTGCCTTAAAATCTATCGCTCATGCCCCACTGCAAGATAACAAAAAGCCAAGCATGGGAGTTTAGGCCAATTTCCTTTCAGTACATTAAAAACGTCATTAATTTTTAATAACCAGATGTGATGGCAGTTCTTTTTTTCCTCACCACTGACTAGCCTCTGGAGCTGTCAATCGGCAAACAATTAGCTTTGTGGTAATTGGATTGGGCAGTAACACAGATAATGCTAATGGTAAAAAGAGATAGCAGGTTTGTAGTGTTACTAATGTTGGAGGTTATTTTCATTTCGGTACTGTTCGTTTACTGCTCTCACTGCTGTCATATTTTAAGGGGAATTATGTCAGTAATGAACTGTGTAATGAAAATGCCTGAGAAGGAATTGATTGAGATCCATTCATTAGAAATATATTTGAAATGCTGCTTTACTGGCTAAACTCCAGTGTGATTATGTACTGCTAGAGGACAAAACAAGACTAACGCATATCCTGCGCCAAACCCAGGCTACCTCGAGGGAGGGAGGGGTGAGGGCGGGGGGGGTGTTGTATGATTTGCTTTTTTTGTTTAGTTTGTAGCTTGAATATGACTCGAAAAATTAACTAAAGCTGCACTGAGGCAAACATTTAATGCAACGAAGCAAGCAGAAACAACATCTGGACTTTATCAGCATGGTGGCCTGTACATTTCATAGATTTTAAGAGACTGACATTTTTGTTGAGAGTGCTTTTATTATTCTGGGATAATAATCCAAATAAGACATAAAATCTTGAGAGTAAGTGAAAGTCAGACATTTTTGTCACTTGTGCTTGCACACAGTGAAATTGGACCTCCGCGTTTAAACCATCCGTGCAGTGAGACACACTAGTGAACACACACAAAGGGGCAGTGAACACACATGCCTGGAGCGGTGGGCAGCCCTAGCCACAGCGCCCAGGGAGCCAATAGGGGTTAGATGCCTTGCTCAAGGGCACTTCAGCCAAGTCCTGTCAGTCACAGGAATCGAACCCGGGACCTTCCAATCACGGAGCAGACACACACCCTAACCACAAGACCATGACTACCCTAAGAGGCCAAAAGAACATATACAGGGCTGGTCAGTCAATCACTTGTGCAAGCACGACAATAGTACTTCTATTTTGCACAAACGTCTGTCAGGACTTTTGTAGTTCTTAAAAAAAAGGCTGATTGGCTTTGCTTTTAGCATTAACACGGTGCACCAGTCATGTTTTAAGTAGTGCATCAGGACTCCATCTTCAACTTTCATCAGCATTAGCTAACATATAACCCTAAAATCTTACAATGTAAAGATATAAACACTATTGGCACTATGTGCTGAGAAGCACATATATCATGGAGTACATAACTCAAGGAGGGGAAGAACATTAGGGTCATTACTCACATAATGAGCAACGAATTCCAGCTGGGTTCATTATCTGCCTTGGACATGAAATACATTTTAATTCAGACACATATAGCCCTTCCCATTACGTAATTACTCCACACATCCTGGGCTGATGCGGAAAGACAACATTTAACTATTTGTATCAAACCCACAAATTTCTCACTTTTTTAACTAAACCATTGATTGTGTAGCTCTGAGAAGCGTATTAAGTTGTCTAACTCTGCAATCACATGAGCCAGTGACAATATAACAGGCAACCTTTCATTTTCTATGTTCACACATGTTGACCACAGAGCAACAAACAAGACACTGGACAATTCTTTAGACTCTATACAAAATAGTTATGAGGTGACAAATGCAAATGATTGCCTTCAGTAATTTTCTTTTACTATGATTACAGCAGGAGCTGCCCAACTTTCCACCAAATCTCCACCTTCACTTTAGTTCCTATGTGTCCTTCTTTTCATTTAATAATGTTTAGCGTTCAAACATGGACAGACTAGTTATTGATACTTTATTATAATATCTAAATGATTTTAAAGAAAAATAACAATGATATGTGTAAACAGATGCTCGGTAGACTGCATACAGTTTGGTGCTTGTCATTTCTTAAAAACAGTCAGTGCACATCCAGCAGTGAGAATAGTACCGGTCAGTACACAGCCACAAGCAACACAAGGGAGCAAATTGAGTGTCCTGCTACTAGGTAATGGAACGAAGAGGCTGCTCCTGCTGAGGAACAGAAACACAGGAAAAATCTGCCAGAAAGTAAAGATGATCTGGTGACCATGGCTGGGAGTCCATGAAAACACAACTGGCTGGACTCTCTAGGAGGGCGGGATGGTGTTACTCTCTCCTCTTTCAATCGCTGTAATTGACACTAGCCAATTGTAGGTGTCTGTGAGCTCATGTATCAGCAACAGGTTAGTGATTTCTTTCCTCTGAGTGTGTTCAGCGAAACTGTGAACCAGTATGAGCAGCGTTTGAAAAGATGGGTCATCTGGATATACTGTATGTGTCTTAAAGGATGCACATGCTAGCCTAGTTAATGGTGGAGGATAAGAAACTTGTCAATGCATATATGATCTTAGAAGTGACATTAATGTAAGTGTATCTGTCCTTTAAAAAAAGCAATTCAATATAAAACTAAATTATGAATTATATTAAATTATGATTATATATACAAATATATAAAAGATGTTACAGTCATAAGTAGTAAAGAACAGGTGCTAGCAGACCGGGTCTTTACCTAATGAATGCCAGTGAGAGGACGTAGTCGGAGTTGACGACTATGAGCCAGTCGCAGACTTTGCTGTGAGGGTATGGGTGAGGATAGTTGGGAGATAGGATAAAGCCGGAAGAGTCGGTCAAATTCCCACCACATGGAGCTGTGAAAACATACAGGAAAGGAAATTAACATGGATATGCATGTTAATACACACAGCTGGACCAGCTGTACAGCCCAGGTGCCCTAAGAGAAGTGGAGTGGAAGAGTAGCACATGAAAATTAAATCTCTCTTGCGATACTAAACCCCTCTGAAGACCTGTGTGAAAAGAGAGAGAGAGAATGGAAAGAAAGAAAGAGTGAAATGGGTGTGTGGGCAGACAAAGATAGAAAGATGGTGACATATTGAGAAGGATAATTAGCTGAAAGCGCATGAAAAGAAGTGAAGATTTTTCGTCTTGCCACTGAAGTATTCTTGTAGGAAGCAATCCAAAGCTCAGAATTTGATATTCATTAATTTTAGCACAATCTTTTATTGGCAGGATGATGACAGATGCCTGAATAACACTTCGGCTCAAGCGCTGCTTGACTTTCAGAACTCTTGAGAACCTTTAGATAAAAAAATGCAAATTCCCACACTGGTGGATACTACGGCTATACAGGCTTATGAAGCAAATGTAATTTTTAGCTGAATATATTGAATGGTTACTATATTTAGCAAGCATCTATCGGGTATGTTATTTTCTGAAGGGTGAACAGCGTTTACCATAAGCTCTTACCTATACAGACGGGTGGGCTGGGTTGCCAGTAGTAGCGATTCTCCACCTGTATGCATGTGATCTTCATCTCACCCTGCAGCTCATATCCTGGGTCACACTGAAAGGTCACAGTGTCCCCAGGCTCCCGTCCATCTCCATTGCGAGTGCCATTCATGGGAACTCCCGGATCCCTGCAGGCTGTGGCAACTGAGCCTGCCAATCACAAGCATAGCCAATTAACACACAGTCAGCTGACTGTGCTAAAATGGGCCAATATGAACTGTCAATCAAGGCAAACCAACAGACACCAGAAGAAACTAAAACAGTCAGTTATGGCATGGGAACACTAATCACAACTGCCACTTTAAGAAGATGAAGGCTGTTAATAATATGTCAGGACATAGGAATTAAATCTTAGCCAAGACCAGCTTTATTAAACCTGCCAATCAAAAACAAACACCTGCTAAACTGTTGAAGTGATAGGACTTACTGGAAAATTCAATAGCAAAGCCAGACTTGCTGATATAGAAGTCAGTCTCAAACTGGATGGTCACTATGTTGAGGGTGCTGTGGATGCCCTCTGGAAGGAGAGAGCCACTTAATTCCCTCAGAGACATTTCGTTCTCAGGAGGGCCGTCCCAAACCTTCAGGATGTCATGGGAAGCCTCCGTATCAAAAGCCAGAAACTGCAGACTGTCAGGGAAATAAAATACAGTTTAGTTCCCACAATTAACACTTGAATAGAACATTTGTGATTAGAGATTTAAAAAAAAATAACCCTATAATTATAAACCCTGAGATTTACAGGTTTTAAATTGGGGGGACAATTTATTTTGTAGTTGTTGGTACACAGTTTAAGTATGGAATAAAGTGTTAAGTAGCATGCTGTTATAGGAAAATAATGATCACTTATATTATAGGTGCTATGATAGGGATAATATACTGTATAGCAAGCCTGCCATTGTTGTGATATAACCCTCAACAGGGTGACCTCAACGTGAAGCCTGAATCACCCTGAAGAGATCCATTTCAGAATAATGACACATTATCTTACTTAGCACCTGATTACTTACTCAAGAAATCAATAATTTGCCGCAAGATTTTAAAAATGATTGTATTGCTTCTGCGACTGTTAGATTCTACAGCTGGAACTGCATCCAAAGCAACGTAAACTCTGTACCCTTCTTAAGATTAGCGTAATTAGAGTTATACGAGGTCTGTCCAGATAGTAATGAGAATTACAACACTCCCAACACCTCTGCCATTGATGGTAGCAGTGCTTGAAATCGTCATCCATGCAGGTGTTCAGAGTCTCGATCGCAGCTCTATAGATGTTCTTTACTGTGCTGAAGTGATGAGCTTTCATCCTAGTGATGAGATTTTTGTCCTCCAATGCAACCTTTTTTTCCATCCTCAACGAAGAACTAACCATTCAGCAAAAGGTCACCATGGTGATGCCTGCGTAGTGGCAGAGCCCTCCAGTGGGCCACTGCCTTATGGCACAATGCAGGTGAGGAAGTTCGATCTTACTACCGCTTTATTGATAATTTCCACCGAGGGTTTGACCACAGTGCTGACGGCCGGAATGGCGGAGAGTGTCTCTTGTCCATTTCGCAGGGTAGTCAGTGAGCAGCTGTCTACACCTTAGAGTTCCTCAGCATCGACATCGACATCGCCAGAGGGAGTTGGCGTACCGAGATACTACCATGGATCTGGATGCCCGAATCACCACTGCCATTTCCCTGGACAACGTTCTATGGAGCCAACCTGCCAGTCCTCCTCCACAGTGCGAGAAGGAGGAACCTGAGCCCATGGTCCTGGGACTGCTATGCCTGTCAAGGCATGAAAAGAAGTGAAGTGCAGTGCACCATCTCTGTTTCTACTTTGTAGAAGGCTCCCACGGCATCGCGAGCTGTCCTACCAGGCCTTCTGCTACTTCACACATGAAAGTGAAAGAGTCTGGGCTCTCACCCACCAGCGACTGTCCCAAGCTGTCCAGACTCTCTGACGAAAAATGAGGCATTTCTTGAGTCATAACTCCCCCTGTTGCCACGGAGCCTGCATCTGGGTCTCAACGAGAGCCTTTACGAGTCCCACCAACATTAGGAAACTGACCCCTGGGTACGTTGGCCCCTTTCGTGTGATTAAACAAATAAATGAAGTATTTTACAGGACCCAGATGCCATATCCTACGTTCCATGTCAGCACCCTCAAGCCGGCCCAAGCCGGACCCCTAGACCAGGTGGAGGAGACTACCCCGGCCATGACTGACCAGGCTCCCCTTATCATACAAGATTTCCATGCCAGGTATCCCCACAAACCTGCCCCATGCACGCCTGGGAGACCAAAGAAGAGTGAAAGGGCTCACGGATTTAGCTCCTTGGAGGGGGGCCCTGTTATGTCCATGACCACCAGAGGGCACGCCCAAGACACAATAAATTACAGTAAATAATTAGGCTGGGCTTGTGTACGGCTCAGCACCTACACATACACCATTAAGGGGATTCATCACATCCATTTTTTAAAATGTACACACACACACTTCTCTGTCTTAATAACTCAAACGATGATTAAAACACATTACTGCTTCCATTAGCTCTACTAACCATACAGTATTTTAGTTGCAGTGACTGTTATGTAGCTGTTAAGTTTATAAAATGTAGCAACTTGAAAACATCAGAAGTTTCAAGGGTCAAGGGTTTCCCTTTATAGATTCAATGGATTTCCACAAAACGCACCTTGCATATCAACCATTTTTTTTGTCTGTCAGATGGATCATATGCCAGAGAGATTGATGGATGGCAAGGTAGGGACAGAAATACATTAGAAAGTGACATGGACATTTTTTTCATAAATATATGCAAATTTATCTGGTATTTTATAAAACAACGTAGGTGCTGTGTTGATTTTACCAAATGCTATGAAATGCTAACGCAAGACAATAAGTGACAGGTTGCCTTATATCTTAACATTTCCATTTAATGTAATTATTTAAGAGACCATCCATTCATATTAGAAACCCCATATCCAAAAAAGTTGGAACACCCAAATAGCATTTTTATTTTAGAGTCCCAGCTCTTCTGGAAATGGTGTTTGGAATTAATTCATATTAATATTCTGTCCGATAGAGGTAGTATGTATGGTCTGTCAAATGATATCAATAATAATTTTAATACTTTTAACTATACTTTTATCTATAAAATTATTTACATACAATTTTTTTATTATATTTGAAAGTATGATTAAAAAACAAATTCCCTTAATATTACTGCTAGCAGTTATCATAGAAACAACATCATATTAGAACAAGTGCATTAGTATAAATGTGAGACAGATGGCACTACTGTCAGAGCTACTGTTATAGAAATTTAATCAACACCGACCAATCAGAATTTGAGTAGAAAGCGTTCTGATATATTTTTTTTCTCACAGGCCTGTGATTCTTACCGAGTCACCTTAGAATATAGGGAAACATTAATGTTAAATAATACAATGTGATTTTTTTATGGTTTTGTGTGAAAACAGTGTGAAAAACACTTTACTGCACACACTATATTTCAAATGTATTATATTATATTTTGAAATTCCACAGCATTTAATAAAAAAGCTAACGATTTCAGGAGATGAAATTGAAATTCTGTACACTGAACAGACCCAAAGGAAGCATCCTCATTATTTCATCACTAACATCGAGCTCCAGAGTGCAATAATTGTGCAATACTACTGCAGTGCCTATGCTGAGGCTCTTAATAATAATCCAGCAAATCAGTCTGCATGAGAATGTGAGGACAGATGAAAAAGTAATGAATAAATATCTGATTTCAGAAAGGCTTTTACTGCCATGAGAGGACAAATTATCTTGCTTTCAAGGTTGCTGTGCTTTTAACCTCATGCAGCTGTTATAACTAAATCTATAAACGGCATTTTCGACATAATGACTTGAGCCAGCTGAGATTTGCAAGGCAGGCATCAACTCCCTTGATGTCTGCTTGTCTCCATATAGATGAGATATTGATGCTCACTGCTGCCGTGTAAGTAGCATATAAATAGTTTAAGACCATTTGTTTCAGACTACAGGCACACATCTATACAGGTTGGAATCTACTGAGATTTGTAAGGTATTGATTTAGAAGTTGTTGTGTGGTAGAGTGTTTCTGAACATGTGTAAGGAAATGCTGAGTGGCACCTGACGATGTTGCCTGAATCGACCTCAATGACCCAAGTGCAGCGTAAGTTGTTGTCATAAGGGAACGGGTAACCAGGAGACAGGATACGGCCCGATGACTCGCCTTTAAATCGTCCTCCACATTCAGCTGGAGGAAGAAAAAATAAGAAAAAGGGGAAGTTCACATCAGGGAAAAAAAGACAAGGTGCAGAATCCAAATGTTGTGTGAATCATCTATCAGAACCTCTTGAAAGGACCTGTAGACTTCAGTTAACACTGTAGGCCACTGACTGCCTTTTCCTCCCCTGTGTTTTTTTCCTCGGCATGCCCTCACCAGCTCTTATCAGGAGATACAGTGCTTCCTGACGTAGACAGATGAGCCACACACCCAGCCTTGATTTATATTTACATTTTTACTCTCATTAGCAGTTTAGCAGTTAATAAGAAACTTCAGCTGTTGGTTTGCCCTTCCGTCACCTGTTATTATTCCTACTTGCACTCCTTCTTCCTCACGCTCACGATGCGTGTTTCTAGTTGGGAGCCTTTGTCGAGGTAGGCATCTTTTGCTAATGGAGCCCACATCAGCAGTTTTTTTTTCCAACAGGCTTCATTTGCATAAGCCATCTACATGACAAACAATGGACACACAGTTCAATGAAGCCTGAATAACAGGGTTCAGAACGGGACTTGATTAATCTGAACATTAGAGTGTTTTTTAGACAAGAGCCTTCTTCAAACCAACACTGAGCCACACTCATGGCTTATCATAACAGCTGCTCAATCACACGTCTGCAGCACTCCATCTGCACTGACTGGCCACTCAGTGGCACTGGGAATCTAGGCAATAAACTGGTGGAGTGCAGTCTGGATCCCAGACAATCTCATGTTTACCCAACTCAATTATCACAGCATGGCAGATTTAAGCTGTCTAAGAACATCAATGCTGACTAGACTGCAGATCTTTTACAATCTCAGTTCTTAACTTCTTAATTGCTCAACATGCACTGTTTCTTTCTTTCCATATAAATTCTGTTAAGAAAGAGAAAATGATTTATATCCACACTCATTGCGTCATCCACACCTTCGACCACTGGGTGGGGTAGAAAAAAAAAGATTAAATATTTAATCTGCAATAAAAAAGAAGAGTAATGGGGAGAATAATGATAAGCTGTCATGCTGAAAATAAAACAGCCCTCACATTATTGAGCATCCATTATTAATGCTGGTAGATCTCTCTGAAAAATATTAGTCTGAAAACTTCAAGGTAGGAACACTGTCCATCATTTACACGCAAAGAAAAACAAACATTACCCCTGGGTGTGTCTTATTTTAACAGAAAGTTAACAGAAAGTCAGCCAGACAAGAGTCTATGTGCACTTATGACCTAGAAATAGAGATTCAGAGCATTGAACACATCTGATCTTGGGTCTGTGGACATCCTAATGTTTGGCTCTTCAGAGGGCAATACTGTCTAATTACCATCCATCAAAATGTGCATGAATAACTGTGCACAACCTTGTCTCAACCCTTATGTGCCTGTATGGCTCACTTGGGGCTCTAAGATTAGCTCTAATGTTGAATTCACTAAAAGAAATTGTCAGCATGAGGAAGGGTTCGACATGTCAAGGTTCAGTAATTCCTAAAATGCTGGCCATTTTTATATTCATACAATCATTTATGATGGAGAGATGACTTATGTGACATGGTTGAGGATCAGGTCATTCCATTTTTTACGAGGACACAACTTACCTATTAACAGTACCTTAATTTTCATAGTTAACAGTGATTGCAAGGTAGAATTTATTATCGTTTTAATGGTGCAAATCTAGAAACCAACAACTAAGAGAATTATATCTCTGTGGCTCCATCTTACCTATACAGGATGGCAGAGGGTTGTCCCAGGCACGTCTCTCCCCTGTCATGCACTTAAGTATGCTGCTTCCATGCAGTGTGTATCCTGGGTCACACTTGTAGGTGATGGTGCTGCCAGAGAAATGGCCCTGGTCATTCACCTTGAAGCCAAACTGGGGCACGCCAGGATCCTCACAGTGTGACAGCTCGAAGCCTGAGACACATACAGATCACAATGCTTAGAAGCACTTAGGCAGTCAAAGACAAAGACAGTAAACTTTATAGGCGAATGAACTGGTCCTTAATTGGCACACACTACAGTGTCACAGTGGGAGAGGATACAATTGCCTACACATGAGGATAATGCCACCTGAAGCATGGTAACATTTTGAATAGGTAGAGGACCCGAGTTTATGGCACTACCAAGCAACTTTTCATTTCAGATAACAACACCAAATCATCATATCATTTGAATTGTTGAAAACAAGTAACAAGCACTCTTCAGTTCCACAGCCAGCTTATTTTAGGGAAAATGGTCAACCCATGCCAAGCTAAATGTATCACAAGACAGTGAATGTTGTAGTGGATGTGCCACCTATTATTATAGTCAACATAGTGTTATGAATTTATGACCAGGTCATATGCTACATATGTAATTCTTAAGTGTAAACACTTAAAGAGTAAACACAAATTTACTTGTATTTAAAAAACTAGTCAGTTACTACTGCCAAAACTAGTTTTTTTACTGTATGTTACTCTCAGGGCAGCACGGTGGCACAGTGGATAGCGCTGTCGCCTCACAGCAAGAAGGACCCGGGTTCGATCCCCCGGTGGGGCGACCTGGGAAATTTCTGTGTGGAGTTTGCATGTTCTCCCCGTGTTCGCGTGGGTTTCCTCCGGGTACTC
>JAOVVG010000030.1:15190726-15202946 GCA_028566375.1 Leptodoras nelsoni | reverse complement strand
GAACAGAGTAAAGGGGACTAACAAAGTGTGTAGAGAAACAGATGGACTACAGTCTGTAATTGTAGAACTACAAAGTATATATACTTTACTTTATATATATATAGTGTATAGTGCATTATGCTTAATACACATATACTGACTTGCCACTGTGTATTAAGCGTTTTTGGTAAACAAGGAAGGGCAGCCATATAAACCCACATTCAACACAAGTTTTCTCTTTTTCCTTTTAAATCTGTACAAACATATAGGAAATAAATGACCTGAGCATTGGAAAGAAGGCAAAAGTATAAAATACTTACTATTTTATTCTATGAATGATCGGTTTCAAGAAACTTGTGCTTTTTATTTTATATCAGAGAGAATGAACTTGTTCTCATTGCTAATGAAAGGCAGCTGAGTTGTAACACTGTGTAATAACTAACGCTGCAGTACGGACTTCCTTAATCCTATTTAACACTTGTTTTAAATCGGTCACGTTTCAAAACATTGCTGTTGTGTGGTAGGCAAGAAGATGCCGATTAATGTAATATCATTTTAAAGTCTGTTTTTTTACACACACCCATCTCAGTAAACAAAGTAATCTGTGATAAAAAACAAGGCTTATATTCCCTGAAAACGTTTTCTGACAGATTTCTTGAGAACCCAGGGCAATCGTTACACAACTTGGGTACAGTGCAGACCGCTGCTTGCAGATGTGGAACGCAGCCAAACACACACAATGCTTGACCTTGGGTAATAACATAAAATGTCATAAAAATGTTACATTTGCCAGGCGTTTCATTGTTCCCAGCACTCCCCTAGTTATCCACCTACTTACATCAGAGGTGCCAGCATCTACAGTTTAGTGCTAGCATTGACTAGAAACTGCTTTTTCAACTTAAACTGGAATCAGTCCAAAAGTGAATAAAATGAAATTCACTCAGTGGAAAAGTAAATTCACTAAACAGGAAAGGGCATGGCAGAAATAAAACATGCCTTTATTGCAGGTAGTGGTTCACTTCACTACTTTCACTTCTGTTCTGATGTAAATAATCACTGACCTGTAAATTTACAAAGCTCAAAGAAACACCCAAAACTGCAATAAGCAGGAAGTCAATAAGAAAATAGTCGTATCCTTATTTAACCAAACAAACTCAAAAAAAAGTCAAGGCCACACATTTACAGCAGCAATGCTACTATTGTCATTAGTCACATATCAAAAAACCGCTAGGAATTAAAGTAAATTAATTGGTAAGTTAGATAAAGACTGACCAACCATTTAATTCAGCTGAGAAACTGTTAATATTCACATATTTACTAAATTTTTAAATAATGATGAATCTAGTGTAACTCATTACCTAGGCATGATATCAGTTTGGTCATGTCTGAATTCTTTCTAGAATTCTGTAATATCTGGTAAGTCCATGTGGTTCAGTCTGCTCATGCACCGAATATACAGAGGAAAGGAAATGAATGAAAGCAGTTGACAACGTACCCACACACCTTGGCAGAGGTGCGCTCCACATTCGCCGGCCCCCTCCCAGGCAAATGATCTCTGGCGCACCCTCCAAGCGGTAGCCCATGTTGCAAGAGAAAGTAAGTGTATCCCCAATATCAAAGCTGTAACCATTACGGCGGCCAAACCGTGGCAATCCGGGATCTTCACAAGGCTCAAGATTGTATTCTGAGTAACACAGGTGATTAACATTAATAAATAAATAATATATTTATAATGTACTTTTTTAATTATGCATGCCATGGCACTATGTACTGGCAGTAATCTATTGTAGATACTACAGACCTTCGAATCTTAAAGCCTATATTACTATGTTTCTACTGCCAACTGAGAGAATTATAAATGTACATTTGCATAAATTGCCTTTGGCAGTTAGAAAGTAATTGCAGGTAATTCCTTAGAGGATCTGTAAGCCACACTGAATGTGATACATGGCACAAAAGCTTTGGTTTTGAACATAAAAATAATACCCTTTGACTATTAAGCATATAGCAGTCCATTAATTATAATGATAAACCCAAGTGAAGTGACCTGTACCGAGGAGCATATTAGGAGTTATGCACCAATAAGAACTTCATAAAGTTTTATACAGGTCTGCAAGGACGAAGCAATGTTGTGTGAAAAGTGCTAAATTGTCAAGTCAACTCAGCCTTAGTCACAGTGTCAGGAAATCGTGTACAGTGCGGACCTGAGAATGTGATGTTGAAGCCCTCGTAGGAGATGGAGAAATCAGAGATGAAGCGCAGCTGGGCTTTGAAATTCCCGTAGAGGCCTGCGTTGATGGGCGACGGCAGCTCAGAACCTGTCAGGCGAGCAAGAGGTTGCACAAAACTCCCGTTCTCTGTGATGAGAAGATAGTCGTGGTGGTCCTCCAGATGGAAGGTGTTAAAGTTGAACTGGACTCCTGTTGGGAAAACCAAAAAGGATATCAGATATCCAATAATTATGCAAAAAAAGTAATATCTAAGTAGATTTATCAGAGAAACCTAGTCTACTTGCTAAACTTATACAAAAAAGGCTTTGGGTGCCAAAGAATCTCAGTGTTGAAGGTGAGACCCCCATAAAGAGCCCAAGGTTATTCTTTTTTGTACGAGTGTAAGACGGAAGGAGGAGCATTTTAATTCTGCATGATTCTTCTTTGTAACTTAATGACCTTCCATACTGAATACTTTATCAGCTTGGGGAAATTAAAATTCAGATAAACTTTCATTATTCAGAACTCAAAGCTTGTGCGATGATATTTTATAGAGCAGGGCAGAAGGCAGAAGGCTCATTCTGCATTCCCTGCAGTTCGTCCTCAGGAAGACTTTAGCAGCACCCGTTAATAGATCTCAGGAGCTTGTTCTCCATTCATTTGCCAATTCACATATGTATGTCCACAGCATTAGACTAATCAAAAAGCATGTTCACAATCCAGTACATTGAGTTAATGTGGGCTACCTGGAGGCAAAACACATCTTGAAATGTGCTACAGGGAGCTTGGGAAGGAGAGGGTATTATCATTACATTTGTGGGAGGTGTTTGCGAATACAATAGCAGTTTCATGTCTGCAGGGAGTCAAAGAGCCTGTATGTAAATAATGGCATTTTAAGTTTACTGCTGAAAGGCTAAAATGGTTATATGAGCAGTGAAGGGTTTTATGAGGAAAACAGGATAACTGAGTTGTTAAAATGGAGACATTTATATCCTCTAACTAAAAAGGTTATCAAATTCAAGTCTTTGTGAATTTTATATTTACTTTGGATTTACTGAATTTCAATTCATTTGATTTCATATACTGATTAGAGATGCATCAGTACTGATACTGGTATCAGGAATTGATCCAATACCGTGCTCATGTACTGACTTATTTACAAAAATGCTCTGATATCAGTATCTGTGGTCCGTGTGCAAGTTGCTGTGACATGCCCACAAACAAAAGTATTCTTGAACATGGAGCAGAGAAACTGTCACATGTGAGATCACTTCAGCTTTGCGAGTACTGAGCACTGAGACACTCACTGAGACATTTTCTTTCCTCTTGTTCTGCAGGATTTACATTTTGCTTGGGAGTCAAGGTGCAAATTTTGGCACGTTGCTCTCATTTTTAATGACATTCTTGCTGACACTGCTCTGCATGCTCAGTTTGGCTGCCCTCGGGCTCTCTATTAAAGATACTATTTAAATGCAATTACATCTTAAACATCTTGGAGTTCATTTCTAGGAACACATAGCAGCCACCAACATCAACAGAGCTAAATAAAATGCTCCATGACTTCCCTGAGGACCAGCAAAACCCATTTGCACACTCTGTCTGAAAGAAATGGTACTGGTGCATCCCCTAATTCTTATGCTGATGTATTGTCAAAAGCATAACATTGCAACTTAACACCATAATTAATAGACTGAAAGCTGTGTGTGTGTGTGTGTGTGTGTGGTTTACCTTTGCCATGGCTGACCTCCACAGTCCAGGTGCAGTTGAGAGAGCTTGGGTAAACCTCAGGATAACCTGGAGACAAAATAGTACCACCTGGTCCTCTCACATCACCTCCGCATAGTGCTGTATGGCAGAGCAGACACACAAACGGCAATTCAAAACATGGTTCTTCTGAGTGCTACACTACAATAAGCAGCAATGGACACTTAAGACCTAATTGACCTGTCTGACAAACTATCCTCTTTGGATAAAAGAGGTACAAGCAAAGAAAGTAAATGATGAATTAGCTACGCAAAGGCATTATTATCTAGCACTCTCAACTCCACTGGAGAGACTGAACCCTCTCTTCAACACCTCCACTTATCTATCCTAGGCAATATCATCAAAGTATCAGTAATTAATGACAACTCTATCAGAAAAAGTCAACCCTCCATAGTCTTTCACTTTGTGCATAGTTACTTTCCCCAGTATTATAGCTACATTTCTTAGATTTTCTGCATTACTGAATAATATAGTACAAGCTCACTTTACACTGATAATGCTCAGTGCTGTTAGCAAAACAAGCTTGTTTTTTGGTTTCACATTGCTATCCAGAAAAGGTCATCAATAGGCTTAAACAGATAAAAGAACAATTCTAAAGAAATCTCCTGAATGACTTAAACTAGTGAGCAAATCAGCTTCTATCAGCAGCAGCAGCCATCATGGTAAATACCCTCTTCACTGACTGCTAATGGCCTCCTCCTATTGAATTGCATGGTCTTAATTTGGTCCCCTCAGAATAGCGAACATAACGTACCCGGAAAAAGAAAGGACAGGCTACCAAACGAGCTTTGACACATGTAACCTCTTTCATCAGGCTACAATTTACCTGAGGAGTCAATACGTATGCAGGTCCACTGCAATGTGACAAATGCAGCCTGTTGCCTGTTTCAGTCAATGCCTTTCTTCTAGAATGACTTTGTCACTGGGCTCATTTGAAGTGATTAGGGAATTCACTGCTTTTTTTCTTTTAGTACTAAATTGATGGACCACAGCTGAATACCTACCATCACAAGTGGGCAGAGGGTGACTCCACCAGTGATTCTTCTCACAGACCAGGGGCTCCTCATGGCTGAGTCTGTAGCCAGAGTCACAGCCAAAGGAAACCGTGGAGCCAATGGAGAAGTCCTGGCCATAGCGCAATCCGTTGACAGGAATCCCAGGATCCAGGCAGGAGTAGGCATCCACTGTTACACCTACACATAGAGACCAAGAAATACTCCTATCACTGTTTTATGTCAAGTGCTGTATGTATGGATAAAAATAAACACAGGAAACAGGAAAGAGTTTGCCCTATCATCTGGAGATTGAGAGTCTGAATCCGGAGTCCAAGAAAGCAAAATTGGCTACGCTCTCAGGGAGGCAGGGGCATACTCTCTTTCCCATATCAATAACAGAGACACTGACCAATCATGGGCATCTGTTACTCATGTATGTGGAAGTGGGCGGATAGCAGACGCTTTCCTCCAAATATTTTACAACGCCCCCTTAACGCTCACTAAGGCTGCATGAGCAGCAGTTTGAAAAGATGCTATAGACTGGATTCACATGCCTCAAAGGAAGTCGTCATGCAACAAGGAAGAGATTTGTGATGGGTGGGAATTGGCTATGACTAAATTAATGAAGAAATAACAGTGACAAAAAACCCCAAACAACACAAAACAGAGCAAATATCAGTGCTGGGTGTAAACTCGGGAAGCAAGCCAACATAATATGGCTAAAACTAAGTGAAGCATATTAGAAGCTGTGGGCTGTTTCTAAGCAAATATTCTGAAAGTGATTTGTGCTTCCACTGCACTCTGGGATAAGGAGCTAATCCAGTTTGATGGTCTGAATTGTACACAGAAAATCCACTTTCCCTCACAGTTACAAGCTGAAGAACCCTAAAAGTGTTTAGCAGGGCAAGGTCTTAAGTGTAATAAAACTTGTGCTTGTTAGAGTTTCTAAGCAATTACTTAATATTAATCAATACTCTTCATTAGGTATACTAATTATAATATTTATAAACTATATTATAACTATAACATTATAACTTTATCCAAGAAATGGGCAGAGTTTTAGCACCAAATCATTGCAAATGCATGTTAAACTGGCTGTGTTCTTACTCTCATAGAGGATCTTGAAGCCACTGTTCGAGCGGCTGTTGTCGGTGGTAAAGAGCATGTACAGGTAGTTGCTGCTGCTGAACAGAAACTGAGGCACTTGTGTGCCGTTAAATGAACTGATCAGTGGAGACAGAAGATTGGGCCCGTCGTGGATCTCCAGGAAATCACAGTTCAGCTCGGTCTGAAACCTGGGAAGTAAAATTTCAGCATATAATATTAATGAAGCATTGATTTTTGCCTTGGACACAAGTTTAATATTTTTCAACAAGTATGCACAAAAATACTTTTCGAAAGTAATCTTGATCGAGCGGCCTGGTTCAGCTTCTATGACCCATTCACAGCTGAGAGAATCTTTGTAATAGCCCGGCCAACCAGGAGACAAGATGACCCCACTCGGGGCAGAGAAGTGACCGCCGCAAGGAGCTGGGGAAAGAGAAGAAAATGCAATCTTTGTAGAATCATGAACGAGCAGTGCAAGCTGTTATATAACTCTCCACCTAGCAAAACACTCGGTCACCTCACTGTTAAATATTGTATATTGAGGGTAAATAAAGAACCTATCCAGACTTAATAATATCTTAGATGTAATGCAAAGACAATGCAACGGACACAGGCCAAAGCTTGACCAAGACCCTGCTGACTTTTTGTCAAGGAAATAAACAAAGTGTAGAACATTATCATGTTATCATATATCTCATTATTATTATACATCGTTTGTTGCCCATAATCTGATTTTCAGGCCCTGTAGTGCTGGAGATGCCAGCCTTTACAGTCTGACAATTCTGCAAAACTAACTGTTGTATAAAAGTAGTGATGATATCTAGAAGTTTCATGTCAACATTCAAAGTAAGAAGTTACCATTCTGCATAGGGCATTAAGCTTTCTCTTTATTATTGTTGTGCAGCACTCAATAACTAAACAGATGTTTCACCTCAGGAAGTGTTCACAGCCTGCTGTCATAACATGGCCAAGTATTTGGGACATCACCAAATAATTTTACCATCAAAATTCATTTTCCAACAAGCTAACAATTAAAAAAACCTGACAGTTAGAAATAAAGGTTATTTCATAGTTTATTTCTTTTTAGAATCATGGTATACTCTGGTAAATGTATGTCATTTTATTTAATGGAGTAGTCAGTCATGTATAGTGCTTATCTTGCCTACTGAACAAAGGAGTTAAAGTAGCATTTGACTACCTAATTAGCTCACAATATGTTAATAGGTTAGCGAACACATTTTAGCCTAGTCAGTTCGATTCCTGGGCAATGAATCCATGGGACTGGGCAGCAGTAGACCGGCTAATGAATTCATCATTAGTGCACATAGAAATGCTGTACACATTTGGATGAAGGAAACTGAATGCACTTCTTTCAGTGTTGAGGCAGCAGAAATGGTATCAAAGCTTTCTTCATGTGTGGGTTTGTTATTGCTAACTTGTTAGCATAACTTATTATATCCATTTTTCACCTTTAGAATTGAAGATCATAATGAGAGATTGACAGAAATGTTAAATGCGGTCTGATCTGGTTCTTACATTCTGGGCTGGTTTCTGACATGCCACAACCTCTCACTCTTCAGTTCACTCACACTCATATCCTCTGCATAGGTAAAAAGGAAGACTGTAGTAATTGCCCTTCACGGCTGCTGACTCTTGACTGGAGCTAGTAAAATTACCTTCACACTTCGGGATGGGTCCACTCCACATCACCTTGCCGGTGCTCAGCTCACAGGTCACAGTCTCTGCTCCCTGTGTCTTAATGAAGCCATCCTCACAGATAATGGAGATAGAGCTGCCCAGCTGAAAGCTGTCACCAAATCTCCGGGCGTTTAGAGGAATTCCAGGATCCGGACACTCATTATGGCCGAATGCTGTTTAGAGAGGAAAATAAATAACAATGTCCAATAAGCTCCAAAAAACCCCATTCTCCCCATTCTATAATATGTCTGGCATGACCACATCATAAAAATGTCATGACATAGTGTACATAATACACAGGCATGAGATGTTATGTTTAGTGCTAATTTCTCTGTAACGTTTGATGGGATACCGTTTCTTTTCTAAAGTGGTCTAGTTGGCATACTATATGTTTTATTTTGTTTTCAATTAGATTATTGTTTTTTCTCTTCACAGTAACCTACAAATAATTGCTTTCTGAATAAATATGTGGAGTTTTTTAAGCAGTGTGATAGTGAAGCCTGAATACAAGCTTATCCTAAATTATTCTTGATTTTCCCCAGAGCCTCGAGACAAACCCATAGTACGCCGTCAAGATCTTAAGAGCCTTATAAGGCTTATAAACGTTCTCACATCTTAAATACTCATTATGTCTCTTCTGCATGTGAAGTGATTAGGAAATAAGGAGCAAAAAAGTTCAATAGTATGAATGTCTCCACACAAGTGTCTCTTTTCTTTCACTTCTTTAGCACAAAGCATCAAGTCTGAAACTGCACTCAACTTGAAAGATATTTTTCTGATAAGGGTATTGCTTATTAATCCACTCGGACCACATGTAATTCTTTTTATCATTTCCATTTGAGAAATTTATGAAGCAGAAACTGGACCCAGAGGCAGATGGATTAGAAGTCAAGCAATCAAACAGCATGTCTGACTGACTGATGAATGTCTAGTGACAGGAAAAGCCAGAAAGAAGGACACCATGTTTGTCAAAACGAATACAGATTTAACAGTGCTCCATCACATTACTGACAGCCCTTTATTGACAAAACAAAGCAAAGAGTCAGTCCATTATAAAGGCCATGTCCAATACCACATCCTAATGAGAGTAGCCTAATAAACCTTGTGAAAAAAGCACAACTTTGTCCTCATTTATGGTAGAAGGATATGGAGTATTTATTTTTTGCTCAATTGAATGTAACTAAGATGAGTTAAGATAAGTAAGTAAGTTAAGATACTTCTAGAATAAACTGTATCTTAGGGATGCAACAATAAAAAACACTTAAAAAGTTACTGAAAAAGATATCCTGTTATGTTATCTCCAAAACACCATGGCCAATATACAGTATTTTAACTTTTTTAGAATTCATTTTATTCAGGTATTGTTTCTTATGATTATTGGACTCCTACAGACAAATAACTTGATCTAGATTTCAACCAAGCATTAGCAGCTAAGCATTATCAGTTTTCACTTTTACTTTAAATTACTTTTTTTTTTTTTTTTTTTGAATATTTTAATTTAATATAAGCATATTCCTTACACAGTATTTAAATATTACTTCTAGCTTAGTACTTCTAGCTTTCGATAACCGCTATAAGACTAGAAAATACACTAATGATTACATATAAATACTGTAGATACTGTATGATAAACCCACTGAATAGACCTGACTGTACACACACACGTACTTAATACTGTACAGTACTTCTGTTTAGATGCATTTCATTAGTTCTAATAATCTAATCTAATCTAATATAAAAGTATTAAAAAAAGCCTGCATCCTGTTAAATTGCACATTAGAAAACCAAGGTTTGTTTGTAAAACACAAGGAATGAGATACACACTGCTGTAGGTGATGTTAAAGCCTCGGCCAGACATGGAGTGGTCGGCCTGGAACTCCAGGCGGAGGATGTTGCTGTTGCTGGTGAGGTGGGAAGGAACTTCGGCTCCAGTGAAGCGGCCCAGGACAGCAGAGTCCAGCAGCTCACCATCCTTCACTGTCAGGATGTCATAAGGAGCCTCCAGATCAAAGTCATTGAAGGCCAAGTGGATGCGGCTGCCTGGCTCTGATAGAATCAGCCACACACAGTTCAGGTTGTTGCCATAGCCTTCTGGGTAATCAGGGGAAAGGACGGTGCCCATAGGAGCAGTGAAGTTGGAGAGACAGGGAACTGGAAGAATAGAAAAGTATAGAATAGAATAGAATAGAATAGAATAGAATAGAATAGGAATCAAAGAGACTAATAATAGACCTGAACCAAGCAGAGTATGTCAGAACAGAATAGAATAGAATAAATTAGACTTGACCAGAATAGATCTGAATCAAGTACAGTATATCAGAATAGAATAGAATAGAATCAAACAGACTAATCTGCACTAGACCAGAATAGAATGGAATCAAGTAGAGTCTACTAGAATGGAACAGAATAGATTAGATTAGATTAGATTAGATTAGAATAAAATAGAATAAAAATGAATAGAAGAGAATAGAATGCATTTGAGAATGCAAAGATAACAGAATCAAACAGACAAGACTAGAATAAAGCAAACTAGATTACACTAGACTCCATTAGACCCAAATAGAGAAGAAAGGTTAAAGTATAAACACACAGTCTCTTCACAAGGAAAGCTCCCCTGAAATATGCACTAGGACATTAACAGCATGTACTTACTCAGAAAATACCAAATCATTAAAAAAATCCAATCAGAAGCTCACACTCTATGTGAAAAACTATTCACTCTGTGTGAAATATTAATGTTGCATATGCCATGGATGGGCTGTGGACCATAAAATAGGCCAGATCTGTTCATTATTCCAATTGGATACTGAAAAAAGCGACTAGAAAATACCAAAGAAGAGAAATGTAGACAGGTGTTGTTAATTAGACATTTAAGTATTAACGAAGCCAATCAGCTCGATTTTACATCAGGTATCCCCTGTGAAGGAATCTGTCAGCTACTACAGGCTTTTCACTGTAATGTGTTGATATAGCTAGTCTCATTTTCTACAGTCGTTACTCACAGATGCAGATTGGGACATTGGCAGACCACTGGTTGTTGGTCTGGCAGGAAATGGTCTTCTCTCCAATCAGCTCAAAGCCGAACTGACATTCAAAGCGCAGTACATCTCCATTAGAGAAGCCGTCTCCTTCCCTCATCCCATAGAGAGGTGTACCAGGGTCACCACAACTCTCCTTGTCAATTTCTACAAAGAATAAATAAGTCCTCCACTTCAGTATAATTCAAATGTATTGGTATAGCACTTTTGACTATAGATATTTTCACAAGGCAGCCACTTAACTGAAGAAAGACAAACAAAGAAATCAGATATACAGAACTTTAGATTACTTATAAAGTACATGCATGTATATATTGTAAATGCATAAAGTACATGCATATATATATGTATATATGTTATATATATATCTTTTATATACATAATCTACAATGTAAATAGTCATGAAAATAAAGAAAACACATTGAATGAGAAGGTGTGTCCAAACTTTTAACCTTTAATTGCTCATTAACACAAATAGCTAATGCATTTAGTCATGTAGACATGGTGAAGATGCCTGCTGAAGTTCGAACCGAGCATCAGAAAGGGGAAGAAAGGCTGGTTGGTTTTAGAAACTGTTGACCTACTGGGCTTTTCACTCACAACCATCTCAAGGGTTTACAGAGAAAGATTCTCTGGCTGACAATGCTACATAGATACCAGAGGTCAGAGTAGAATGGACAGACTGGTTAGAGCTGATAGAAGGGAAAGAGTAACTAAAAAAAACACTTGCTACAACCGAGGTGAATGCCATAGAGCATCTCTGAAAGTGCAACACATCAAACCTTGAAGCAGATGGACTACAGCAGCAGAAGACCACACTGGGTGCCACTACTGTCAGCTAAGAACAGGCAAATGTGGCTACAATCCGCATGGGCGTACCAAAATTGTACAATCGAAAACTGTATACCAGAAAACACTGCCTGGTCTGATGAGCTTCGCTTTCTGCTGCAACATTCAGAAGCAGTTCTGAAGGCAAAAGGGGTTCCAAGACAGTACTAGCAAGGTGTACCTAACAAAGGGGCTGGTGAGCGTCTAGTTTTATCAATAATTTACTAATTATAACCATTTTATCCAACAGGGCCAACATGACAGAATTCATATGGAAAGCTACTGAGTTTAAAATGTGAAATGAATAACAGTTAGTCGTATATTGTATTTTAATATATTTAAAATCAGATAAAAACCAATGCAAGCTCAAGAACCACAGTTGTTGACATGTTGCATATCAGATGTCATATTTCTTTGTTGTAACAATGCTCCTTGGCAGTAAATAAATACTCTTATATTGGCAATAAATAAATACTCTTGGGTCTTGAAACTTCAATCATCCAGTCCACCAAACACCAAACGAATCAATGGCAGAATAAGCTGTTTGGCAATGGCAGAGAAGATTTGGCACATTTTTCATGGGCACAACCCACATTCTCAG
>JAOVVG010000030.1:14830218-14840920 GCA_028566375.1 Leptodoras nelsoni | reverse complement strand
ACTATCCTGCAAGAAGAATGGCTTAAAATCCCTCTGACCACTGTGCAGGACTTGTATATGTCATTCCCAAGACAAATGGATGCTGTATTGGCTGCAAAAGGAGGCCCTACACCATACTAATACATTATTGTGGTCTAAAATGACAGGTGTTTCACTTTCATTGTCTAACTCCTGTATGTATAGTCAAGCTGGTGATGGCGCCCTTCTCTGCTTATCTGTGACATTAAGTTGGCTTGGAAGTTGCTAGGGCATTGCTGGAACAGGAACAGATGTGAGAACCAAATGTACCAATGAGTGGACCTTGGTGTGTACCTGGTGAGATCCACTTGCTGGTCAAAATATTCCGGATATGCCACACAACCTCTGAGGGCAGGCACCACTCTCTTGAATGTATGTGCAACAAGAGTAGGGACCATGCCTCTGCCAGTGAAACACCCCTCAGTGAACCTCTCCTTTGGTAAACCCATTTAATTTCTATGTGAAATGGAGGGCATTCCAGGATAAGGTTGTGTCTCAGCACTGTAAGGATGAACTTGAGGGCTAGCCTGACTGCCTTTAGCTATAATAGGTTGATATGTTCCAACTTCATATGCTGGTCCTATATGGCCTCTGTACCTGTGTTGCAACAAACTATTCCCCAGCTGGCGAGGGAGGCATCCTCCCTTCAGTAGGGAACTGGCCCTCAAGGTATGTGAGGAAGGTCTTCAGTTATTCAGCTTGTGATTGCTCTACTGATATAAGGACATGCCATATTGCCACTGGTTGGGATTGGGGTCCAGCTGTAGGTTGAACCATCTTTGAAAATTCCCCGAGTCCTAGGGCACCAAAGCCACAGCCATGGACAATTGGCCTAGTATTCTTATTCGTATGAGTTGGACATGTCCTGTTGCACTTTGTTGATGAGCACCATGATGTCTGTCATATTACATGAAGGCAAACCTCAAGGAGCATCTTTGTTCTGGAGCAATGGGAAGATGAAAGTATGCATAATGCAGGCTGTGATTCAGTAAACCTGTCTGCTGGCTGCACAGAATTAATAACACATGAAAATAACATACAAAAGGCGAGGTCTTTTAGAAGCCAATCCTTTCCTCTGAAATCCAGAATAGACTGCAGGAGGGCTATTAGTAAGGCTTTCTGTAAATATGGTTTTATTTTGTAGTTAAACACTAGTGGTGCAACCCACTGATACGCAACAACAAAGAAGAAAAGTCTTCCTGTTTTCATCAGATTAATAAAAGTGGGCTTTGTCTTTTCAGAGATTCATAATTGTTTCTGCACCACATGCAAATAAAAGCCTCTCACGTTTGTAACTGCTTTTTAAAGTAATGCCAGTCTCAAAGAAGCCAGTTTTCATATCTTGGATTTAGTTTCTTGCTGTGTCACTTTCACCTACTTAGCGTGAATAGGTATTCATGTCACCATCTTTCCCAAAAGGTGTCTACATCTGATTTATATTGTACACCTGATTTATATTGTTGTATAAGAACACGGATGTGTATTTTCCTAAATTTAACTGGAATTGAAGCCTATTTTGTATGTAAGCATAAAGCACACACACATACTTTTACTGGTAATGCTGGGTCTGAAGAAACTGTAGTTAATCTCTTTTTTGTAGGAACCTTGAATACAAAATGCAATGGGCAAGACTTATTCTCTGCCACACAATATCTGATGCGTGAACAGCCGAAAACACGAAAGCTCTGAAAAATTTAGGACCACAGGGATCTCTCTCCAAAGAAGAGAGGTTTTTTGATAGGAGTGATAGTAGTGGAAGGTTACTGGTTCAGTAGTTCATAAGGAAGAGAAAACAAAAGGTCTGACTCATCCAAGATGTGAAAGATGCATGGTATGAGAGAAGGCCATTCATAAAATAATTTACTATTAGATACAATGCTCAATACAATAGAATTGTAGGATGTTGTTCAAAGTCTCTAAAAGTCACTCATTTTCTTCAACTGAAACCATGACAGACACTGTGATTACTTGACAAGGTGGCAGAATAGTAAACAATAGCAATTTCCTCAGATAATACCTAGATATCCACAATCAGATCACAGCAACCTGGATGTTTTCCTGATCGATTACACAAGCTAAACAAAGTCTGATTGGAATTTTACAATTTCAACCTAAAGTTATAGAATGCACCGTGCTAGGGCCAGTCTACGGGCTGAAATATTAATAAGACATTCAGTAGAACAGAGAATTACTAAAGCTTTTGTGATTTTAATATCTCTATTCATTATTGTATCTGGCAACAGGAGGAGAGTGGAATTTCAGTGGAAAATTTATACCTGATTAAAGATTAAATAGAAAAGACGTTGTTCCCCTCTCCTATGCCTAGCTCAGACTAGGTTCTGAAGTGGAATTGGATGAAGCATTGGACTGATGTATTGAGATTGTACAAGATGTTGCCACTTAAAATACCAAAGATAACAGAGTAAATATTTTAAGAAAAGATCTTTCTGATTTCTTTTTGAATCACATGTATACTCCTAGTGATGCTGTGATGGAAACAGGAGAGCCTGACCTGACCAGATGTCTTTACAAGGGTCAGAAGCATGAACTCTATTCACAAAGCTTAATTAGGATTAACAGAGCCTTTGCAATCGGCAGAACATATCAAGTCAATGACTGAATAAACCCTACAAAAACCATTAAATTGTATTATAATTGTATTATAAAAGTTCAAATTAACTGTCAGAGTTAACTTAGTAAGTGTTGTGATTTTTATTTTTTGAATTTTAATGTCAAATGCTTTTTTTAAATTCAAATACATTAATAAACTGTCAAAATAAAAGCATTTTCTTTTGGTAAACCTAGGTTAGCTGCAATTATATAAATAACAGAAAATGCTGCTAATTATTTTAATAAAAAATTCCATTAGTTTTGTTAAAAGTCTCATCTAATAGCTGTTAAACCTAGATATTGGGTTAGGGTTAGGGTTAGCTAACCCTGTCATTTTGAAATACAAGGAAAAACTGAAAATGTTACTGTTGAAATACTATTATTATACTATTATTTTATAAAGTGTAGATCATTTCTATGTGCAAAGAATTATTAATTCAGGTATTGCTGGATGTACAGTACATTTATGGCATATGGTGAACACCCTTATCCAGAGAGACTTGCATTTATCTCATTTACGCAGTTGAGTGTTAAGGGCCTTGCTTGGGGGCCCAATTGGTGGTGCTGGGATTTGAACGCATGTCCTTCCTATCAGTAGTCCAATGTCTTAATACTGAGGTACCATGCCCGTACAAATGTTACAATGTACTGTTGCAAATTGTGTACAAGAGCAAGGGGGTGATTACTTATGCAAGGCACTGCATAATGTGAACATGAATGCATGCGCATTTAATTCTGAGTGAGTGAGTGAGAGAGAGAGAGAGAGAGTGAGAGAGAGAGGCCCTCTCACAAAGCTTGAACAGCACTTCTGTATATTTCAACAACCAGCCACTGGACACAAATCCCTAACCACACTTGAAACTAATTTCCTCATGGAATAAAATTTCTGATGTTTTTTACTCTCTCACTCATGTTTCTTTAGTGTCATACCCTCTCAGTCCCTCTCCTTCCACTGTTTGCTGCTGACTGCAAATGAGATAATTTATGCATACAAATATCCCTACAATTTTGATGCGACAACCCTGACACAGCCCTGACTGTTAATTATTATTGCAGGAATACACTAGAACATGATAGTCTTGAGCTGCTGTGAATAATCCTGAAGTTTTCCTATTCTTGTACTAGTAATTTACAGCCCTGATCGTAAATTACTACTAGTGGAATGGTTCATAGTTCCTCCGTACATCAGCTGTACCTTAATCCAGAGAAAATGTCTTTTTGTGAGGGAGTAAAAGAGGGAATAGACACTAACTCTATAAAGGATGGTGCAGTTACAGACGACTATGTGCTTTTCAAAGTTGAGTGGGTTTTAGAGAACATTCAGAGACGTCCCCCGAGATGCCAGAAAGGCTCTGAGGAACATTCTGGAAGAGCTCCAGGCTCCAGCAGTCCAACTGCAAGCAGGACCCTTGAAAAATATCTCTTCCACTCAGCAGTATAATCAGAAAGCCATGCTTTTACTCTCTCGTGAAAAGACATTTTCTCTGGATTAAGGTATATAGCTACAAGCGATTTCGTCTGACTGGTTTCTCAGCCATGCCCCAAATTCAGTAGAGGATTTCAATTGGACAGTGATTACGTTCCATTGTGGCATGAATGCTGCACTGCTCCTTGATGAAATACCATTTCTGTTTCAGCACATTCACAGCGCCACACAGAGGAATACAGTGCAGTTCCGATGATCTTTTCAGCTGTCCCCACTATCCTCTGAAGGGTCTTGCGGTCTGAGTCAGTGCAATTCCCAAACCAGGCAGTGACGGAGCCGCTCAGGATGCTCTCCATAGTCCCTCTGTTGAATGTGGTGAGAAGAGGAGGTGTTTTATTTTTCATTTTGGAATGTTTTCTGTGTGTCAGTGTTTAAATTCAGCATGTTGTTTTGAAAATGCTAATCCTTGTGTACTATTTTTCAGTAAACCAATGTGAAAAACAATGCAATAGTGATTTTTTTTTTTTTTGTATTTTTCCCAGATTTTTCTTCCTAATTTAGTCATCTCCAATTCCCACCACCAGTGCTTCCCCCCCCATGTCACACAATGAACTGCCAGTCAGCACATAATGCAAGCCGCTGCCTCTTTTCGAACTGCTGCTCATGCAACTTTTAGGAGCGGTGTAATGCACTCGGAGGAAAGCGCTCCCACCCACCTCTTGTATGTATGAGCTCACAGACGCCCATGACTGGACAGTGTCGCTCTGATTGACATGGGGCCAATCTCCGGATGATAGGGCGAACACGTTGTCGTTGCGCCACTCGGGAGCCTGCAATAGTGATTTTGCACGTATTCTACATGTCACTATGGAAAAGCAATACATTGTGTGCATTGCATTTCACATTTTGGCACTGTGGTGATTGCTTTTCAATTTGGTACAAATTCCTCTCCATAGTCTGAACTATTTCAGACTGACTTCTTACTATGTCTATCAGTCAGTACTGGATGTTGGGTTTGTCTGCATAAAAATAACATATTAAGAAGGAAAAATAAAGAGTTAAAATCTGTCCAGTATTTCCTTTTATAAGAATACACTAAACTAAAGATCACTGAACCTATTTCTAGCCATTTTCATTTATTATAGGCGTGAAATATTCTTGTTTTATTGGCAGATCATTTTGCTAAGTTTATAGGACAATTATATTAAATTATATGACAATAAAAAAGAAAATTTAAAGCTGGAATAATTTTAAGTTTTAACATAATTATAATAACTTCATATCTGATTTAGTGTCATCTGACAATATTAAATATATTCTATATTTAACATATTATCACTTGCAATTTTTTTGCAGTGCAGTGCAAGCAAGCCATGCCAGTATTTCCATCACCAACGCATTTCCAGCACAGTTATCCAGCTCCCTATAAAAAATGCACTTGCAATATATAAAAAAAACATTCACAAGGTAGAAGTGATAAAAGATAAAGGAGGCTATGCCCAGCTTTGGAAGGCAGCAGACCTTTTGCACTAATAGCTGCTCATGTGGGTGCAGCCCAATATTTTACAGAGGCAAGAAGACAAAAGCGAAAGATGGCTTTATGACAGTGACATTTGTTTTAAATACTGTCAAGCATCACTATTGAACTTGAAAGGTTTTCAGTGGGTAATTATTATTATTGATTGAGTCTAGCTGTGTTGACCTTCCAGTTTCCAGTCTTTGCTTACAACTCTAATATTTCAGAGAATCATCAGAATCAACCAAACCTACCAGACAGAAGCTGAATAGCAGTCTTAGTAATAGCATGAAGTGTAACCCAGTAGGTTTAAAGGTATGCAGTAATAAAGGGTTACAAGTTGTTGTCTTTCTTTCGGCTGTAAGAAAATCATCCTTGGACACAAAATCATCCTTGGGCAACTTTCTAGTGAAACACAGAAACATGTTTAATCTCTTATTTGCATGAAGCTTGTAAATTCCAATGAGAGGAACTGGGTACTGCTCAAAGACTGTTTGTGCAATTAGGTAAAAAAATGTAACATACCACACAGTAATGCCCATGTATGATCTGAGAGTAGAGGCATCAGATGGAGCAGGAGCATCTCAAAATGTGTGCCATCTGTCTGCAAGCCATCTTTGCAGATCACACAACCTACTTTTCCTTGTAATATTAAAAATATATATATTTGCAGTCTAAAAATCACTGCTTCTAGATCATTTTAACAGCAAAGCATTTCCATGATAACATCTAGATAGCACTTGTTACCACTGAAGCCTATAACAGTGGTGATCATCGGTGCCTAGGATGCTGATGTGACAGAGGAAGCCTGTGGTAAACTCTTTTTTTAATGTCAGAACAAGGCTGCGTGGGTTATAAACAGCCATTAAGTCACTACTATTTTCATGCAGAGAACCTGCTTTTATGTGTTTGCCAAGTTTATAGTGGAAACCACAGTGGCACATGTCAGCTGCGAAGAGTATTCTTCAGTGTGTGGAAATGGGTAGCTATCCATGACAACAGCTTTGCTAGGTTCCCTAAGGTCTACACACATTTTGATACCTCCACATTTGTTTTATTTTGCTCCAGTGGACCGACCTAAACACTGCCTTACTGAGTGCCAAAATAAAACAACATTTCCACTATATTTCTGTACAGAAAAAAAGAAAAATACTTTCATATATTGATTCACCTCTCCATATAGCCCATGCAAGCAGAAGCACAGGGTCCTAGATTTCTAGCAGATTCTGTAATGTGCCCAGCAAACCTTTCTGATCATTCTGGAATGTAACCCTAACAATGAAGTAACAATGTTAGATAAAAATATTAATAAATTGCAGATTTTTTTTTTGGGAAAGGCATCAATTATATTAAGCATGCTTACACATTAGATAGAAGACATTGGGATCATACATTGATGCATTCTTTTTTTACTTTAAACACTGATTTATACATTTTATTGATGACTTCTTTTTCTAGCAGGCTTGTTTTCACTGCTTGTATCAGTGTTTAAAAAAACATACAATACTAAAAAAGATACACGTATTTTGAGGACTAAAGAGATACAGTGTACAACCTCCTGAAATGTGTATATTCAAAGAGATTATCAAGTCCATGCCAAGTAAATGATTTTCCTTTGTAACAACATATACAGTAGCACATGATCCTTATATCGGGCGTGTACCAAATTGTACCAAAATGCAGCCAGGTTGGTTTTGGAGTAAACAAAAAAGTTAAATATTGCTATTTAACAAAGCAATATACAGGTACTTTTGGTACAATTTCTTTACATAGCATGCTCACTGACTTTCTAAACTGTTTATTCTAATGGCTAGTGGTGGTACTGGAGACAATCCCAGTGCTCATTGGGTGAAAGGTGGGGAAACAACCTGGATAGGTTGCCAGACCATTACAGGGGTATACCCCCTGTATATTTATACCAGGGGTTTGGTTAGGTGGGGATTTTTTCGTTCTCGATATATAATTTAGGACTACTGTAACAGTTGAACATTTTATTACACTAGTAACATTCAGTGCACTTACTGACTGACTGACAACCTAGTGGTAATATCAGCAATGGGGTGGTGTGAACAAGTCTTATGTGAAGCAGAAGAGACTGTTTTATATGAGACTGTGCACATAAATAGGTTTCAGCAATGCAAGTGGCAGTGTTCATTTACTTGCCTCTCTATCGTTTGTACATTTGGAGTATTAAACATCCCTGCCTATCAGATTTTCAAGCTGAATTCTTTAAAGATTTCATGCACAGCAAAATAAAAACTCTGACCTTACACATAGTATTTCTAGATCCAGATAAATGCCACAAGAAAACAGACATTTAGTAAGCTTGAAGTCTACATCAGACTGTTTCAAATTCAAACACTAACTGTAATTGAAAAAACTTTTGGGTTTGTGACCTTTAGTATGTTTGGGTTTGTACTCAATAATGGTCTAGAATTGTACATAAGTGTGCAATTTGAGACACAATGCGAGCAGTTCGGCAGAGGTAGATGAGAAATGTTTTTTATGGATGAACTACTTATAGTGCAGTGTGTCAGGATAGTGAAAAAAAAGACTGAAACAGCATGTAAGCAGTAACAACATCAACAGAAGAGTAGAACGGAGTAAAATAGTACAAGAGTAACATTTATAGAAAACTCAACAATTATCATATAGTGTCTCTCAGGGGTCCACTGTTGAACTCCATTTATAGATACAGCATATTCTGCTAAAAGCCTAGAATTTCAGATATGAAATACTACTTATGAAATACTGGTTTCTACATCTATCTATCTATCTATCTATCTATCTATCTATCTATCTATCTATCTATCTATCTATCTATCTTCACTGATAAAACTATTAAAAAGACAGTGAAATGTTTTTTGTTTCTGTTTTATGGGACTACCTGGCAGTAGGAAATTATATCATTAATTAACGTTTAACCTCATCATGTGACTCTTCTGCTGCCTGGTTGCCAACAAGAAGTCATTGCCAATTGTCCTTTTAAGTTACTCTTAATCAAACCTCTTTTTCGGTCCCTATTAGGTTTGACTTCTTGTATTTGACCATAATATTCATCCTTTGTGTCCATATTTAAAAAAGGAATATTAATATCTTTCACAATCTATGAAGTTCTGTCTTTTACATTTTTCTTTGTGGTCACTGGATAGGAAAATAGGAACAATGATGCTGTGCTGTGCAATAATAATTTTCCAGTTTTATGTTGAACATTTTCTCTGATATAATACAGTAAAAGCTACAGTGGTAATCACTCAGATTACCACGCACATTAAATTACATTCATATACTGATTTATCGAACACAACACAAAGGCATTGAAAGGATCACAGCATGTAGGTCTGCACCTTCATTTAGTCAAACACTATTGATTTTATCCAGCAGTGGTGAGATCTATAGAGGAGGTAATTCATGTTTTCTCTGGACAGAATTTAATATGGACATTTCAGCAGATTCTAGATTCTAGGTTCACACAGAAGACAGGTATTAAGGAGATAATGCAGTAGTCCATTAATAAGTATGTTTTGAACTTGATACAATCAATCAATCCTGACCTTTTGGTAATAAAATGTTTGAGTACTAACCTGAAATTTAACTCACTTCACAACATCGTTTGCGACATGTTGCCAAAGAAACCCAGCCTCACTACAGAGGGGAAAATCTAAGGTCTCTTGCAGGGACTCTCTTTCACCCTGGGTGAGCATATCACCAGAAAAACAATAAATGTATATGACATAAGTGTACATTAGTCCATAAAACAGTAAACTTTACTGTTATAAAACAGTTCTTTTATGTTTGGTTGTGACACAGTGTAGTCCAGAGGTTAATTAAATGCACTATTAATGTATGTGTATTGTTAACATAACATCAATCAGATTTAGGTAAACTTCCTGAAACATACTAAACCTTATAATTTCCACAGACTTGCAGTAAGTGACCAGAGTTTACACGGTATTTGTTAGAAGATGTGTGCCCTCTTTTTTTAAAGGAGTAAACAATGAAATCTGACATGCAGACATTGTGATATGAATCCTCAAGATTTGGTAATTTTTCCTTCAGGATGAGATGCCAGTTAGTCAGGCTAAGTCAAGGTGCAGAGTACAGATAGGGAGCCATTATTCACATGGGCCCATTATCCCACCCCAACATATCACCAAGCATTCACATCCTAGCCAACACACAGTCACATACAGTTGGCTTCCACTACAGTGTATAAGCTGCTTTATCAACATGATTGTAAAGAAACCCTAGGAAACTTCAAATAGGTATATGTGTATAATAGAAAGAACTGTATAATAGGCATATACTGTATGTACATCTGGTTGATTTATGCAACAGCAGTAATAGAATTGAAGGCCATATTAGACTTTTATGGGGAAAGAGAAGAGAAATTTGTGTTGGCTCAGCAAGAGTTTGCAGTCTTCAACACATGCTGCCACTTCATAGTAATGTCATCATCATCACTCACACACACACACACACAACCACACATATATATATATATATTTATATAGCTAACCCTAACATTAACCCTCACCTTAACCTCAGTAATGAAAAGGCAACTTTTTGGCTCTTTATTTTACTTTACTTTTGTTAAGATTGACTACAAAAACACATTTTCCTTATGGGGACCAGCAAAGTCTCCCCAGACAGTCAAAAATATCAGATATTCCTATCCTTGTGGGGACATTTGGAACCCACAAAGATACAAAAACATGGTCTCTCTCTCTCTCTCTCACACACACGCACACACATACACGCACACACACTTGTTAAACTGTCAAAGTTAGGACTTTCCATAGACATAATTATGAATGCAGCTAATTAGTGCTACACCTAACCCTAAACCATGGATGTCACTAGAGGTTTATGAACAGGGGGGCTAAGCTTTGACTTGGGGTGTCTAGAGGTAAGCCCCCTTGGAGAATTAAAAAAATGACCCCAAATCATCTGGATTATGGATGTTATTTACTGGAATAAATTTAAAAACAGACAACTATATGGAAAAATTGCCTTATACTAGAAATTTCTTTGAAGACACATGTCACTCAAAATTCAATTCAATTAAATTCAATTCAATTTTATTTCTAAAGCGCTTTTAACAAAGGACATTGCCTCAAAGCAGCTTTACA
>JAOVVG010000030.1:14724988-14754328 GCA_028566375.1 Leptodoras nelsoni | reverse complement strand
CCGCCCCACCCGGGGATCGAACACGGGACCTTCTTGCTGTGAGGCAACAGTGCTACCCACCGAGCCACCGTGTCGCCTTAAGTACAGGCATCAATTTATAAATTTGTTTATATTCAACAAATAGAATTAAGTTGTTCATCATCGAAAACCTTTTCTTTGTCCTTTTATCTTACATTACATTACATTTATGGCATTTGGAAGACACCCTTATCCAGACTGACTTACATTTATCTAATTTATACAACTGAGCAGTTGAGGGTTAACCAACCTTCTATTCACTTGAACCACTGAGCCACCCCGTTATCTGTTAAACAAAGGTTCAAGAGAATTACAGATTTTATTGCATTTTAAACAAAGTGTCCCAACTTTTCTGGAAATGCAATTTATACCCACGCAAACATACACACATACCTCTCAGGGCAATTTAACATAGAGAATCCAGCTACCTGCATGTCTTTGGGGACGTGGGAGGAAACTGGATCCCCTGAAGGAAACCCACGGCAAACTGCTGCAGCTCTCTGGAAGCGTGCGGTGGCGTTGCTGCTCGCTGCACCAGCGTGCCAAGTGTTAAACACGAAGTGACACACAAAAACAAATCAAAGCACAATTTGCCAAAATGTTTCGTTATTACTTTATTAATTATTATTATCATTATTATTATTATCATTATTCAAGTTTAGATGTAACAGACATCTTTGCCATCTTTCTTTAAATCTTTTTGCATGTAAAACCTACAAAACAAAAAATGTTAAGGTGGCAGTTGAAGAAAATCAAAATAAAGAAATTCTAAACCATCATCTATGCACTTTAAATGCAGCAAAGGTGTAAAAACAATAATGTTCTAAAAATAACCGTTAAAACATTTACATAGTCTTGCCTTCTGCCTTGACGAGGGCCGAATTGGCTTTGAGGCATAAACAAATACTCCTTTGTGTTTCAATGTTGGTAAAGCCTTATACAAGGCCTTCAAGAAACAAAACAAAACAACGAAAAAGGCACAATCTTGTTTTCTTATTACAATGCAGTACCTGTTCATAGTAATAGCATGCTAATAAAACACATTTTTTTTTCCTTGGCAAAACAAAACAAGAACAACGACAAAATAAAACTGAATAACTGAAGTGCAAGCATTAACATAATTACAAATCGAAAGGTTTGCAAGGAAAACAAAGATCTTTGTAATACCCAACTGTATAAATGCTCCAATAAAAAGCGACAGTTTATACTCATTTCCAAGAGGCTTTTGCAGTTAAGCAGCATTGTAAGGCTATAAGTGAGGATCTGTGAAATGTAGAGATGTCCTCAAGAATCTCTATCTCTCTCGCTCTCTTGCTTTCACGACCCCGTTTCATATAAATAATGCCTGTGTGTAGCCAGACAAGACCCAGCTTGCTGAGTCCATGGCTGAAAAAGGGGACGTTGTGGAACGGGAAGTGTACAGTGAAACAAAACGGAGCGCGCGGACATTTTGCTAGCACACAAAATCATGAACTGATGTGGACTGTGTCGGCGTAGACACAGCCTGTAAGACGTAACTGAACACTAAGCAGAAAAGTGAAATGTGCGCTCACCTAATAAGTTATTGAGCTTATAACGTGATCGTGTTTTGGTACTAGAGATTAGTTCCAAATGCATAATCGAGACATTTTAGGCCAGATTTTTTTTTTATAAGTAAGACACATTTCTCAGTTATTTGTTCCATAAGACAAGAGGAGCGATGCAGATCTGTGAAGGGAGGGTAGCAAAATGTGTAGCTTACAACAGCAGATCAATGTTTTACCTCTCCAAGAAAAGTTTCATCAGAAGGCACAGAAAACACCTGCAGTTACTAAATATTAACAACAGTTTTCATGTCTGTTTCCTATGAACAATCACAACACAATGCTGACTCTCCAAAGAGCTCCACAGAGAAAAGGAATTCAATCAAATCCACGCTGGCTATAAGACCAGAGAGGGTGTGGAGGGGGTAAGGGTTGAGGTGCTTTTCTTCCAAAGCTCTAGGACACCAGAATTAGTACATAAAGCCTTGAGATTTTTCAGCTTCCCTTGTTCAATGCTGACAGACAAATAGAAGAAAATGCAAGTCCATTACAAGAAGTTATTTAACTATAAAGCATAAGAACACAAATAAGATGGATGAACAAAGTCATAAAGGACTATGCTTGGAATGGATAGTGCCTTTGGTGGCTAAACATAAACTTTTGTCCACCTTTAAAAAGTTTAAATATGAAAATGTATGGATGATCATATCTTTCCATGTTATGTGAAAGAAAAAAAAAATAGCAGGTGTTTGCTTCATTACCTTGTTTGCTACATTTGCAAATGTAAACTTTTTCAGAGCCAAGCTCAAGGCCCTTATTCAGACGCAAGTTCAATGTTGCATATCAACATATCAGGTAGAAAATACTTTATCAGGCACTGGTAATATGATTATTCCTATTATCAACTTAGAAAAAATATCTCTTTTTTTTTATTCCTTCCCAAATTTATAGAGTGACAGGTTACCATCTCAGCAACCAAGGCAGCAGCTAACATGTCTTGATGGAATTATGTAACAACAGTAATCTAACACTATTTCTCGAAGGGGAAAAGATACATTATGAAAAGCAACATTCAACTGTAAGATATTTATTATAATGTTAACAGAAAGGCCTAAGCTAATATGTCATCTATTTCAGCCATATACATTCCCTGAGGATGTTTGTTTTGAGGATGGTGTTGCCATAGTGACAAAGAACTGGCATGTTTGCACAATGTTTGCCACACAGAGTCCCACATCCCCGCTTTGTTCAAAACCAGGTGAGAGAACTTTCCAGGAGGCTGGGAACAGCCCTGATACAATAAACAGAACTCAGTTGGAGTAGATATACCCAGCTTACTGAACTGTTTCGTCAAAATGAAAAGTCTGGGTTAAAAGAAATACAAAAAATATCTAAATCTTTAACCTACTTGTACCATTTTCTTTATGGCATGTCTTTAAAAAACAGCCAAGAGTCTGTTACCATGAGTCTGAATAAAAATGCTGTCTATCAATGGCCCTAAAATTGGTTGCTGAGGTGCCAGGAGGCATCTTGCCACATTTTGATCAATGAAAAAAAATCTTACGCATTCATGCGTACAATGTTTTTCTCCTGCTGAGTCTCTTATTAGCTTCCTTCCATAATGCTCTAACTGTTCTTCATTCATCCGTGACCTTAGCATTTGGGTCAGGGGCAGGGCGGTGGAGTCCTCGTTGGATGTGTGTGGTGAAGTCATACTTATCAGCGCAGGCATGAAGGCAGATGCTGCACTGGAAGGGTCCGCCATCGCCATGGCAGCTCATATGCAGGGCGTACATGACTTCGTCTAGAAAGACAATGCCACAGTGGGCACACTTACTGCACAGCTCATCCTGGGTGCCCTGATCAATCCTTTCTGATTTGATGGGCTGTGGGAAAACACCATCGTCCTCTTTGGCCTCATTGTCTCTGTTTGACAGTGGAGATGCCCGTTTTTCCAGTGGGACCCTCTCCTTGGGCATAGTGGCACCGTTGGGCAGGGAACTAGGTTTGGAATGATGCTTGATGGCCAGGTCAAGAGGAGTGTCACTGTCGGGTCCAGAAGGCGGAGGTGGTGGGAAGTGAGGGGGCAGGCTGAAGGTGGGGTAAGGCACAAAGCTTTGGCACGGGTTAGGTAGGCCGAGGTAATGGCCTGGGTTTCCTGGCACAGCCATCTTGTATTTGGTCCAAAAGCGAAGCCAGTCAGCCTCGTTCTGGAGCTCGCTGTGGACAATCGGTAGGCTGAAGACAGGGTACTGGTACTTTTCAATGGGGCTGCCTGGAGGTGAGTAACTGGCCTGCTTGGATGGACGTAGGTATTTCTCTATAGGACTACCTCTTTCAGAAGCAACCTGTGTGCCCATACCTGGCCCGTTGCCCTCTGGGCCTGTGCTGTCACCTGGGCTCTTGTGAGCATGCAGGGGTGGCATGCGCTTGTGGATCTCCAGCGTCTGGCTAAGCAGGAAGGCGTGGGTGGAGCGTGGACTTGGCTGGCCTTTGCCTGGCTGGGCATGGGGCTCAGATCCAGGCTCGTCAGACCTGCGCTCCAATGGGCTGCCATTGAGCCGATCCTCAGTGCTGACACGCTGCTGCTTAGAGCTTGCCTGCTCTGATGCCACGCTGTCAGGGTTCAGGCGTTTCCGTGTGCGTCGACGGATTATCTGCTCACCATTGTTCTGCTTGATAATGTTCAGTGGCCTGGGTGTCTGAAAAATAGAGAAAGAGAAGGAAGAATAATGAATGATTATTATTTAATGGTGATTATTATTATAAGGTTTATTATTATAAGGTATGCATGAGGACAAAGCTTGGATTTGCAATGTTCATAATTTAAATCACATGATTGGCCTTGGTGCATGAAAGGCCAATTTTGGTATCAAGGCATTTCTACTCCATTGCTCATCACTGAATGACATTAATCAAATGTAAAAGTAAAAATTATACAGAAATCTGCCCTAAAATTATAGCCGTCTTCTTGCATGTTTTGCATGTGTGCATGTGCTGTCTTTTCTGACCATCAAACATTCACTATCAATTTCCTACTGTGTGGAAACAATGTGGTGTGCATGCTTAGGCAACCCTTAAGAACCCTGTGTGGGGAGCAGAGAAGCCTGGCTTGCAGGTATTGTGACTACAGTCCCTATTGTAAATTTCATTGCAATGATTTATTTCTTCCTGTAGCCTGAGGTCAAACTCCACCAATTAGCTTGGTTAGTGTAATAATTGGTCATCATTACAGTATTTTTCTGTTAACACTCTAGAGCTACAAGGCCAGCTCATATACACACTGATACTTTATTATCTATTGTTAAAAAAAACATGTGCGCTGAAATTCATTCCCTGACTTTATCCCATTAGAAACATATTAATGGACAGATTCAACAGGCATAATGGACGGGACAGCAGAAAGGGGACACTATTGTGATGTGCGAGTGAAGCAGATCTACCAGTGAAAGGAAAACCACTGTATGAGCTTTCATTAATCACCATGTCCACAGTGGCATACATTGTGTTGTAAACTAGTCATCTGCCCTAAAATTGCATCATGCCGTTCGGCTCTAGCATGTGGGTAGCAAACTTCAGTCAGGTGTCGCTTTATCATATCAGACTTCATGGCTAGACACACTTTCCAACATCTCTATACAAATCGTCCACAAGCCACTGGGAGCCACGTTTAATTGGGAGGGTAGAGGCATGAGATGAAAGTGAAGCTCTTTCATTTAATTTTTTTCCCTCCAGGGCTAAGAAGAAAGAATATGGCACAAGAAAACAAATGAAAGTTATGTGATTGCCACTCTTCGGGTCATACGCTGGCTGTGAAGAGTGAATACTGCAGGGAATTTGAAAACAAACATGGAGCTGGCTGCATTTATCGCACCGTGGTTCATCAGTATGTTCTAAGAAAAAGCACAGTATGACTAAGGAAGACACGAAAAAGGGAACGAAGGAAGATGGGACAAGGATGATATAAAAGGGATCATGTCCTCTCTTCTGTTCCCCCCAAAAAGGGCATTTTAAACAGAACCAGAACAGAAGTCCATTTAAAACATGCAAACATTTCTCAATATGGTCAACTGAGAAATAATTAGACACATATGACTGGATCTATAGTTTGAATTGAATTTTACAGCACTGCTTAAATTCACATAATGCTACATGCACTGAATATCTGCGGTCTGTATGTCTAAAGAGATGATCTTCATGTAAAGTCAGACAAAAAGAAAGAGTGCCCTCTACTGCCAGACCAATTCTGGCCCTCAGTGCACACACATATACAGCACTCACTCTGTGCCTCTCTCTGTCTCCCACCATCTCTCATTCTCTGTCTTTATCCAGAATAAATTGCATTTGGGTTTTCGGTTATTCCCTTTGTAAGCACTTTCAATAACAAAATTAAAGTTTAGCTTATAGCATTATGAAAAACTCCAGCTGCTGCTTTATTACAATGTATTAAATATTGAGTGTTTCTCGCATGCTTCTCAGATAGGATCCACTGCAACCCTGAACCAGATAAAGTGGTTACAGAAGATGAATGAATGAATTAAAGAATGAGTGAATGAAATAATTAATTAAGGAAGGACTGTTTCTGTCTTTGCACAGGAGAAAAAGAAAATGTGTGGAAAATGAATGTGTTATATGTTTGCATAGACTGACGTTTTCCTCTATCAAGGCCATGTCGTACTGTATATTTTAAATTTCACAGTCAAGAAAAAAATAAATAAAAACCCTAACTAACCAAAATCAAACAGAAAACTTTTAATGCAATGCAGAAGTTAAATGCAATCCCGAAAGCGACGCAAAAAGATATCTGATCATAGACGTGCTTGTGGACCAAATGCACAGTGCTCACAGTGTTGACAGATTTCTTGTGGACTGATCTTGTATTTTCTCATATTCTCATGACACCCCCAGAAGTTCGTGCAAATCTAAGATTCTCTAACTGCTTTGTGTTTGCCTCGAGGCAACGGATGACAGCGCTTAACTCTGCTGACAGAAGGTGAAACCAAGCCTCTGCAACCTTGAGCACCCCCCAAGCTCCTCTCTTCAGTTGTCCTCCTGTGTGTGGCTGTTTTCTGCATTTCAGAACCTATCATTGTTCCTCGGGCTCCTCCATGTTTAAAGCTATCTCGCTAAGCTTTCTGTGGGAAGTGTGGAGGATAAATGGGAGTGTGTGTGTGGTAAGACTTTGGATTTAAAGTTGCAGCTCATGCGCAAAACTATTCCAAAAACAAAAGTGTGTGTCCCTTCCTAGCTTTCAAGTTCATCCTCTTCTCATATTTTCCAAAGGGTCACGGAGTTAAGCTATTTCAAACTTTCAGGCAATATTTTGCTCTTCAGGTCTGCCCCACGTAATAAAAGTGCCATGTCAATGATTCTTGCGTGAAAAATGAAACAGAGGCTTCTCACAGCGTTTTATATTGGGCAGTTACACAGGCCATACCCAGTGCACATGTGGAGTCCTATTATTAGAAGATAAAATCTGAAAGACATTTATTGTAGCAATGTGTTCTGGCACAAGGACCTCCATTTAGAGCCCATGACAGCATGAGTTTATGAGGTGATATTATGAAATGACTTATGTACAAAAAGAATAAAAATACTGCTAGACTCCCAGTGCTGTATCAGAGTAAAGGAATTCGCTGGTGGTCAATGGTCAATAAACTGTCAAGTTGATTAATGAGACATCCTTGTGATCAGACACGTCAAAATTCCTGTCTGTTAAACTTCTCCTCCTCCTCTCCAAGCTCAAAATTAAGCACAACTCAGATGGAACCTGATGCACTCGTAACGCTTTGTCCATTTTGCTTATTAAGTGCTGAATGTGAAGTGTAACAGTCTGATGGTCCAGTGCAAACACTACCTCAGGGAAAAACATGTTGGGGTGGGACAACTGGAACTGACATGACTAGACCTATTATCTTTGCCTACTATTTTAGTCAATTACTTTAATACAGCACTAGATTATTTCCACTAGCTTATACTGAAACACATCTTAGGTGAATAAGTCACTATAGACAGAGCTAACAATTATGACTGGTTATAATAAGCTTATATAAAGTAGTTTGCTGGATGATTTCTAGGATCGGTTGAAGTAAATGTGAATTTCTTTTTGTGATTAACGAACATACAGCTCAGATTATTATATATATATATGTGTGTGTGTGTGTGTGTGTGTCAAATAACATCCTTTGTGCAGTAAGTGTGCTTTAATGATGTTCAAAAAAGGTAAACATGACAAAAGTTGTCATTACGATTCCATAGTTAACTGCAACGAATGCATTCCTTGGATTTTTTTCATGATACTTTAAAAGCTGCTATGATTAGAAATAGGATTAATCAGGATCATGCTTTTTTCTGTTTCTTTTTGAAAGCCAGCTAGCTACACGGTGAGCTCAGGGATTTCAAGGTGACAGGCGATGAAGTACTGGAGGTTTATGACAGGAGGATGCGAAGAACCATAGATCTGGTTATATAAAATCAAATGTTAGTTTCCCTTATTACTAGCATGTTATTTGATTTTTTTTCCACTGGAACCGTTATACGAGTATTTCATGGTAACGATATTAATAAAGGAAGATCGCTTAATGGTAGCTTGAGCCTTAAAATCCATCCAAATCCACTAGACAGATCACACAGTGATTTGATTTTATTTAGCATATTTCCTTATCCTTCCTTGAAATTGATACCTGGCTAATACCTATTCCACTGATGAACACACATATGGTGCAGGTACATATCACTATAGGGAGAAGCCTAAAGAATACAGCAAATTTGTTATATAATAATTCATAGACCTGGTCAAAAGTCTACAGTTTGTAGACTTGTAATATAGTAAGCCGTGAGCCTTTATGGTGGGCTCTTTTACAGACCCTGAGCTGACACACACCACCTGGTGGTATAGCCTCTGAAAGAGCGCCTTATGGCTTGAGCGTCCACCTCACCCTACTTGACCACAGCGATTCAGGCAGCACTCTGTTGCAAAGCCTCTACCACCCAGACCTTTGGTCTGATAGCCTCCCAAATCAAATGCCTCTCATACAAATGGGGGAAAGAAATTTTGGCTCAGCACAGTTCCATCTGAGTTTCAGAGCTTAAACGCATAAGCAGAGTAAATTCCAGCAATGCACTCTGGGCACAAGCATAATGGTTGCTCTGTTTCCCCTGTGTAATTCCTCAAATGTTGACAAATTTATTTACCTGTCATGTTTATCCAGACACTGTATCAAAGTACAAGCAGACTTCAAGGTTCCAGGGCAGAGCTTGAGTGCGGAAGGAGATGGCTGAATGCACGTTCACGTACGTTCATACACAAATTTGGATCTAGTTGAAGCCGGAGAGCAGGGAACTATAAGGCTATAAACTAAACCCAATTGTAAAATCCTTTCATGATTCAGTGCATGGAAGTTGTTATTATGCTGAGCAGTTGGTTTTCTGTGATTCTGCAGTCCCCACAAATAGTCATATATCTAATAACTTAATTGAAGAGAACCCTGGCCTATGTGCCTAGAAACGAGTATTTATTCAATACAAAGCCAAAATTACATTTTATCTGTCTTAATGACTTTCGGCTTCGTAACTTCAGCCTGATAAGGAATGGCATAAATATGTGAGTTTGGGAAACGGCGGGGAAGTGTGGCTTTTGCAGACTACTGGATTACTTGCAGAGGCTACTGTCTGATTCAGGAGGTGAGAAAGTTACAAGGGTGCTGACTAGTCTGAGAATAAGAAGAATGGCTGCTCTGGCACCTTTCTGTTTAGCCTGACTTTCCTTTTTTTTCCATAATCTGTAGGTGGGCTGGTGAAATGTCCTTCCTCTCCCCTCCCCACCCTCTTGCTGGTTATTTTCTTAGTTCCCCCTTACCGAGTGGAGCTTCTGATAGAGGCCACACGCGTTGCACACATAGCCTCCATTGGCATTTTTCCTCCACAGTGAGGTCTTGGTGGTCAGGCAGTTGGCACAGAAGACTCCTGATCCCCGCCGTCTCTGAAATCATAGAAGAGAGAGTGAGTGAGTGAGTGAGACTGTGGAAAGATGAACAGAAGGATAAGAAGAAAAAAGAAAAAAAAAAAAGCTAAAGAGGGACACTGTGATGGATAATCAGAGAGAGAAAAAGAGTAATCATGGGGCGTTCTGCAGCAACGTGTGATGGCCTGATAGGGAGAGACAAGCTGTCCAATCAGAACATCAGTATATGGTGTGATGGACAGAATTTATCCATAAACACTGACCTACCACAAATGTGGGCCAAGGTGTTTTTATATATTGATTGATTGTTTTATTTTTTGGTCAGTGTAGTTCTCCTCCTCTCATAAGTCTAAGAGTAATTATTCATAAAATGATGAGCACATTACTCACTTGATGACTACTGGTCTTATCAGTGACGGAAACTATAAGAGAATCCCATGAACAGTTTGTGAGTCAGCCAGGACATCAAGACAGAATTATCCAGCTTATGGCCCTGTAAAACTCATTTGCTCTTATAGAATGTGGGTGATTTATTTACCTTCAGAAGGCTTGTGCAGGGACAATATTCCCTCTGCCAGAAAAATACAATGCTCCTAATTGTGCTCCGATACATTTCGAATGGAAAGCTTTCTGCAGACATAATTTTGGCGCACAGGCTGGAGAGCTTTCTTGGCAGGCAAAAGGGCACTTGATTCATCGGGTGTTTCAAAATGTATCAGTAAAAAAGTTTTGGGGAGCAGCCAGTTCCCTACAGGGCAATTTTTCCATCCAGATGTAAGCGTTATCAGAGGACCCCGCGTCAGCTAAACTAATTATGATCTTGCGTTCACTGATACCTGCTCACTCTAACGGCTGACATCCGCCATTAATCACAGATACAAGCAAAGTGAAAAGAAATGAGAGTGAATGAAGGATGGTAGCCTATGTGGCCATAAAGCCGCCAAATGAGAGCAATAATTTAATAGGATGAAGTTTTTTTTGTTAGCTATCAGCAAATGCAAAGCCACTGCGACAATAGTGCTTTTCATCCAAGTAGTTTTCCCGCTCCAACTGGATCTTCATGCTTCAGGCCAGAGGCTATTTTAAAACCCCTGTCTGCTCCTTAGGGCCTTATTTCAGTAGATAAAACACACACACACTCATTCTCAGGATTATCGACTTGTCAGCTGTTTTTTGAAAAGCCACTAGACACTTACATACAGCATAAATTGCAAAAAAACAAATGTAAACCTTAATTATAAAAATGTAAAAAGCACACACGCACCTGTGCACCAAACCTCCACGGCACACTGTCAGATCCACGATACCTCACTAGCCAGTTTGTTACAAATCAAATTACGGGTAATTTACGCCCAATCCAAAGTTCTCTTGTAACCCTAAAGCGAGAACGTATATATTTTCCCATCTCAGTGGGGTTTTTAGAGGGCCACATGCTAGCTCTGACAGGCATGCCATGATTGATTGATTTATTCTTTCCTATCCTGTTCTAGCGTTACAAGCCAAACAAAGTGTCCATCATCAGCTCAGTGGAGTTCTGTCTCTGGCCCTCTGGGTTGCTGAGCCAAATCACTCACACGTGTTGCCTCTGCCCAGTCTCTCCTCACAGTATTAGCACAGCTGCTGAGAACGTGGCTAATGTGTTCAGGCTCAGCACACAACACCCACATCTCTGCTGGCCCTATCTGTCTCACTGCTTTTGCTGTTCATTTGTCAAGGCTCCTAAAACAGGTAATGGTTAGCCTCTGATCAATCCTGCCCCAAAAAAAAGGCTCGCCAAACAAAATGAAACAAAACTCACACATTGAGAGCGAATCTAAACTCAGGGCTACATGTATGTGTGGCAGTGCAAAATGCAACTTGATGCGTATTTCCAATGCAAACCACACTAACAGGGAGTCTGAAATTAAGGCCATAGCTTGCCTCACACACACACAGTGCTCAGGACTATTGCAAGGAAATGCAAGTATACACAAGTAATACAGCTGATGTGTGGCATTTGATTAGTAATTGGTCTTAATGGAGAGACAGCGGTGTACAGAATATGTTGCTTTGTGTAAAAAAAAAGATTGAAAAATAGAATGAGTAGATAAGGAAATCTGATAAAGGTGCAGCCCAATTCGGGAGAAAACGGCACACCTGGCAACACGTCCAAACCAGCTCCAATCAGCATGCATGCTACTAATTTATATACTTCTTTTTAGCATTTGTTTCACAGTACCTTACAGCTGATATTGAGCTCTGTGGGAATTACACCGATATATTTCAGGGCCATATACAAAATATATGTTATGCTATATGATGTATAGCCTTTTTTTAAATGAATGTCTGGCTGCGAATCAACAAGCTACCCACTTTACACTTGCATAAGTAATGTGCCCAAAAACAAGCATAATATGAGCTCTAGATTTGTTAGTAGTTCAAATTCCCCTGTGGGGACGTGTATGTGTGTGTGTGTGTGTGTGTGTGTGTGTGTGTGCGTAGTAACAAAGAAATAAAGCATTGCATCGTATTGAGTGCAAGTAGTTCCAAGCCAACAATTTCAAAATCTCACTTCCGAATGAAAAGAAAGAAATAGCTGTCTTCTGTCAAATTACTTATAATTCCAAACTTCTATTTCAATTATCATCCAGACTGCTCTGTCATCTGTAAAAACTAACATGTAGCAGGCTTCGCAAGGTTTTAATCGCTCCCTCATTTGGTCTCATAGAATATGACAAGAAAAACAAAACAAAAAAAAAGGAACACCATAATCTCCTGGATGGTTGCAGCTGCTCTAAAGGCAAGAAGGAATGAGAGAAAGTCTTGATCGTCTCTGTTTTCCCTAAGCGCTTGGCCATTTTTCTCGCCTGCCACGTCGGTCGCTCTGCGGGGTAATGTATTGTCTCTTTTTTATTCGTGGAGCGAGGGGCCGCCAAGCTCTCGGGCCCTGTTCCCACCCTGACCTACTTCAGTCCAGCACTGCATCTGCTCCTCATGTTGCTCTCGCTGAATGGGATCCATCATGGGCTTCCCCCGGTGCCACGCATTATCCTGCACGCTACAGCCCCGTGCTGCTGCTGCTGTGACTCCCGCCATCCATAAACACATGGATTACTGTAACAACAAGAAACCTTGGCATGTGCCTCGCTACTCATTATACATTTCATAAAGCGTCCTGCCTCTGCCAAGGCTGAAAACGTCCATCATGTGTTTGGGGTAATTATCGGTAACACCGTAGACTTTCAGGGGTAATGTTCTTGTGCGCAGCAAGTAGCAGAGCAGTGCTTGTATTGCAAAGGTAGAGTGGGCGTTAGAGGCACTTATCCAGGCAAATAGCAAAATGGGTCCACACATTTGCATCACATGCCATGATAAATAGCCATACTGCTCCTGGGTGCTTTCTGTGGGTGTAGCCTGGTGCGTTCTGTTTGGACGTGATTGATTATTAATGCCTTGCTTCGGGTGCTCCGGGGAACCAGACTGATTTTGCTCTCATAAAAAGAACCAGAAGTAATTAGAGCCCGGACCTAATTACATCTATTTATTTAACAAACGTGTTCCCACGTTCGACTAAACTCCTGTACTGCTCCCAGGTGAAAAAGGTGGTTTTCTGCCATCACCCCTCTCTCCAACACATCAATTAAATCATTTCAGCGCTATAGGAAAGGTCTTGGAGTAGCACTGATATACAGGCTAAATAAACAGTTTCTAGATTGACACTGCAGATCTGAGACAATGTAGTTTTCATAATTTATTCAACCGATTTGACATAGTTCTCTGGACTGCATATTGACGGCAGTTTCTAGCCCCCGACACAGCAGGCTTTTCATGCGGTCAGCAGCAGAGAGCGGAACTGTATGATTAAATGTCTGAATTAATGCACAGCTGTAACACTAACAAGGAGACAGGATTCTCCACTATGACGTATACCTTTGGACCGACACTAATCAAAACAGGAGATTCGCAAATAAATCATTACAACCGTTTTAATATCCATGCTGAGGATAAGAATTTAAAAGGAAAGTTTCATGTAAAGCCACTGAAATGAAATCGAATTCCCTGAGGCCATCCGCAGACCCTCTTACATTAAATAAACAATTATTTAATCAGCGACAAGGAAATTAGGCCAAACCCTACCGACGATTTCAGTTTCAGGAATTCTGCATCAACATTTCGTGTGCAAGCAGCTCCATCTCGATGCTGACGGCTAACATCTGGTTACAATTCTAGGCATATCGAACCAACAAGTCCTGCTTATCCTAGTTTACACAAATCTGATGTCTATTGGTAAATTACAGCTTGACTTTCATATGGAGTTTAATATATTATTTTGATTTATCTGGCAAAGATTTATAGGATCTTAATACAAAAAGGTGGGCGGTCACATATCAGAGAATATTTTAATTTACTCCTGCAGCTCCTGACACATTTCATGGTGCAATGAGCTCACTTTATTAAAAAAAAGAACAGAAAGCAGAGCCACTCTTCATGAGCTTCGTATTATCTTAATATTTGTATCAACATATCCAGTGGCATATGCTCTATGTTGAGAAGAAAAATCAACTGTTTATTAGCTTCACTACAATCATCCTGAAGGGAAAAAGTCAAGAAAAGAAACAGACAGATGTTCTACTTTGAACTATGGCTGAAAGAGCATGCCAGGTCAATCATTCTAACCAGCAGGCTCAGAAAGGAGAGCACTCTTTTCTGAGGCCACCCTTAACCTTTCTCACACTTTCTCCAACGTATATCGGTGAAATCAGAGATTTAGATATGTCTATGTTCTACTTGAGACAAAGATCCCTCTGATAGCATTGAAGCACAGGTGGCTGAATTAACATGAAAACAAAACACAAGAAAAACTAGAGACTATCCATTTTTTACTAATAATAGATCGTATGTTTCAACTGAGCCATTCAGGACCTGTAATGCAGTTCAAATTCCTATCTATTCCGATGCATTAAAATCCTTCCTTGCTTCTGCCACTATTACAGAAATATCCATTACAGAACACCAGCAGTGTTCCAGTCTCTCCTTATCCATCCCAATGCTTTTTACCTTCTGACAGTATCAATGATTTCCGTGTCCCATATCTAGGTGTCCTGTGATATATCGTACCGTTTTACATTCGGTGGCCTCAAGGACGCATCCTGTCAGCTTTCACAACAACCGGTCGGCAAACGAGTGATCGATTGCCTTGCTAACCATCACTCTGGGAATGTCTGAATGTCGCAGTGGGCGACTTGAGACAACAGCTGCCGAAAACGCCTATAAAGATCAGAACATCTGTCATGACATCAGTGGCACACAGTGAAGAGCTGAGATGACCACAGTAGTAGTCTGCACTAACATGTCACACTTGTAATAGATTGATTGGCTGTACATTGGTATAGTAGGTACATTACATTTCCAAAAAGTGGACACCTTTACAAGGGTTCTTCTCTAAATGGTTCACACAACGTTGGAAGCACACAATCGTACAGGATGTATTTGTATGCCGTAGCATTCATTTCCTTTCAGTGGAACTGAGGCCCAATCATGTTCCAGCATGACGATGCCCCTGTGCACAAACAAAGGTTTGTGAAAACAAGTCTGAGGAGCCTGTAGTAGAAGAACTTCAGTGGCGTACACAAAGCTGAACTCAACCCCACTGAACACCTTTGGGATAAACTGGAACACATCGCTAATGCTGTTGCTGCTGAATGGGCAAATTCCTACAGCCACGTTCTATTTTAAAATCTAGGGGAAATCCTTCCCAGAAGAGTGGAAGCAGGACTACATCTGGAATGGGACGTTCAGCAAAGCAAATATGAGTGTTATGGTCAGGTGTCCTCAGATGTTTGGTCATACAGTGTAGCATTCTTGTCTCGTACCCAGTGTTCCTGGAAAAGGCTAACATTGACAAGAATAAACTGGTAATTCAGAATCCATGAATAAATTAATGAATAAGAAAATGAATGAATGAGTTTATAATGTTCATAATGACAGTAAATATTGCTGCTTTTATGTTAATATTTACAACTTCTTCAAAATAAGTAGCAAATTGTTGTTTCGCTATGAACTTCTACAAAATATATGTATATCCAGCCTGTGAACTGCCATGAGGTAAATTCTGGCCCACTTTGCTTTAATAGTCCACGTTGTAATATAGTGTGGAAAGGAGGACATTGCCCTGAAGGGGAAAACACAAAGGCCACTGCACACAAATATCAATGAAACTGTGTGTGTGTGGACCAGAGTAGCATTAGTGTAGAATACCCAGCATTTCAGTAGCATAACAACAGCGCCTACAAGCAGTAACAATGTGTATTCAGCACAAAACTCTACTATAAACCACACCATGCTGAAGTGGGCACAGGACTGCAGCCTATTTGCATAATATCTCATTTCAACTACTGCATATACGGTAATAAATCTCTCAGAATGCAGTCCAAAAAAATGTGAACAAAACCAGGCTGGTGCTTATTCTGATTTTCACATCTACCGAATGGCCTTTTAGTTAAGTCAGTTAAAAAATGGGTTTAATAGGAAATGTCACCAGATTAACTCCAACTTCTCAGGTGGTTCTCTTTCTTCTCAGGTGTTTTTTTTTTTCAGGAAAAAGGATGCAAAAGACATACAGAGAATATTATTGTGCCTCTTGCTCCGTAAGCAAGGGGATATTAGCAGTAATAGACCGAAGAACACTGCTTCCTCTTGCAGGGATGCAACAGAAGTCCAGATCATGGCCTCTAAGGCCTCAGAGGAGGTAACCATACAAGCAATACAAACAAGCAATTGGTCAAACGCCTTCAAAGAGCAGAGATCAGAGAGCACAAGCATAAAGAGCATACTGAACTACCAAACGGGTCTAAAGTGCAGAGGTAGGCATCATGTCCTAAAGAAATCTATAATCCAATCCTTTACAGCTTAAACAATGTGTTTAAGACAGCCCTCAGAAATGTCCACCCTCACAGAGATTCTGCTCAGCAGGCAGGAAAAGTGCAGCTTTGTGAAAGAAATATTATCATATCAGCGTTCAGGATATACAGTTTACTTGAACATTTTTAACGGCTGTAAGTTTGGAGTTACTTCAGAGCACTGGAACTTTGCTGAACCATCATTATATGATGATGCGCTACAGGATTTTACTCTGTTATCCGGTGCTACATAGCCTGACTCCACTAATGAGCACAACAACATCTTAACACAAGAAGCAAGCCTAATTAGTGAGATCAGATGTTGCGCAACAAATACTGGAACAAATGCATCCAAATGCACTGTGCATGTTGACTGATCAAGCTGAGAAGGCAGATTTGAAAAGCCTCCTACTCAAAGAAAAAGCATGAAACAAGTATAGAATACAGTCACCAACCACATTATTAGGTACCTGATCAATACAGCAACTATCTAATCAACTAATCACATGGCAGCAGTGCAATGTATAAACTCATGTAGATGCATATGAAGAGCTTCAGTTGTCAGTCGTGTTCACATTAAACACCAGAATATGGAACAACGTCATTTCAGTCACTTGGCATGGTTGTTGGTGCCAGATGGGATGCTTCAAGTATTTCAGAAACTGCTGATCTCCTGGGATTTTCACTCAACAGTCTCTGGAGGTTACACAGAATGGGCAAAACACAAAAAAGCATCCAGTGAGCAACAGGACTGTGAGTCTGAAAGCAAAGCTGATGAGAGAGAAGGAGTCAGAGGAGAAAGGCCAGAATGATTGAAGCTGACAGAATTCTAATAACCACTCATTTTGACCACGGTGAGCAGAAAAGCATCACTTTTGAATGCAACCGTTAATAACATAACAAGAACCTTTTTCAGTAGATGAAATACAGCAATAAAGCCACACTCTGTTCCAGGAACAGGAATCTAGGGCTACAGTGGACAGCTGAGCGACTGAGCTGTTGAAGATTTGAAAACTCCAGGTGTCCAGTGGCCATCCCAGTCTCCTGATTAAACTAATTAATCACAGACATTTTTTCATAATCTTTATAAGCCATCATTACCAAGCGTGCCAATAATTCTGGAGCTGACTGGAATAAAAGAAAGTCGTACTGCAATGCATCACAATTTTATAGGAGGAAATAATTAAAAAACGCCATCTTTTCCTTTTATATGAAGTGCCTACCAAAATCCACTCTAATTAAAGTAGAAGAAATAAGAAACAATTAACTAGAAAATGGAGAAAGAGGGTGCTGTATAAAGTTATAAAGTTAGCAAGGTGTAAGGGGAAAAGAAGGGAGAGAAGCAGACTTATTTCCATCTATGTTAACTCTGCTCTGATTTTTTCATTCATTCGATTGTCAGCACCAGCTTATATACAGCAAAATAAAAAACATTCTGTCTGGTCAAATTAATCTTTTTAAGCTCCAACTCCTACCGGTGATTCCAGCTGCCTGGAGAGATGGCCTCTTCATGTCTAAAGAGATAGCCATGATCATTTAATCCTCATCGGTACAAAGTAGGAGATGGGAAATGAACGGCTGCCACTAATGATGCCTCCATGGAGCTCAGAGCCCAAGGCTCAAATAACCAAGCAGCAGTGCCGAGATGCCATTAAACCTTCTGCACAAGCAGTGCAGCAGTCTAGTGCTGGATGTGAGGATCCTGAAGTACTTAAACCACTGTCAAATGCTCATTGTAAAAGCATAGATTACACGCTCTCGACGTATAGCATTAATCATTAAAGCCTGGAATACTGATTAGAATTGTTCTCTACACAATGATGCACAACTCCATGAGACACTCCACAAGGCATCATCTCCAATAATGTACAAGACGGCAAGCCATGATGTTATGTTATTTTTTTTATATATATTTTTTATATATTATATATATTTTTTTAACCTCAAACTTTCTGTCTGTGGGCTCAAAGCTGCCAGCAAGAGGTTGATAATGAGCTGTCTGCAAGCTGCACTTGCAGAACGATGACAATTTAAATCCGACCTATCACGTTCTGTCTTGTTATTTCATACGTTACTAACAGGCTAATCCTTTTACTAGTTCAGAATGTGTGTAGTAGACACCGTCACGCCAATGCAGGTAAACAAAATGCGCAATGTAAGTGATGCAACATATCAGAAACACAGGAAATCTACAGTTATAAAAGGGTCCATGCATAGCTCTTTAAAAAAATACATCAACTCCCTAGCAATTAAACCCAGTGCTTAGGTCTTAACTGTCCAACAACCTTGGATAAATAAACCTTCCACGCAAATGACTGAGGAAGTCAAGGGCTTGATCAACATAAGCTTTGCTTCATTTGGATAATTATGGGAGGTTTCAGCAAGAGGGATAATGAAGGCACTTTATTGTATTAACTCCTGGCTTGAATCACTGGATTATGGAAAAGTGGAAAGTACGTCTCTGTCAAAGAGGGCAAACACCTCAATCAATCTTCGGCACGATGAACCTAATGAGTTTTAATACAGTGCATAGACTTGATTTAGTAGGTGAATGTTCACTTTGAATAGTTCTAACTTGGACAAAGTCCACGTTGTGGCTGGCAACTTTATCAGAGGATAGCAGCTCACAGGAAAAGCAAACGTTTCAAGAAATACCATCATGCTGTAATAAAGACTGCTAGATGATGCAAAGCACAATGAAGCAGGGGGAGAAAGGATGCCCATGCCACCCTTTACCTGACCACCAGTCAGCAAATCTAATACTGATGCAATACTGGACAAACACACAAACCTAGTCGTTGTTCTGGCTCATACCAAATCCATCAGATTGTCAGTTAAAGTAAAGCAATTCTTCAGCTGCCAGCGCACTATTCATTTAATTTAACCACTTCAATTTCCTCACACATCTGTGTAAAGTGTAGTATGTGTGCTGGCCGGGGGCAGTAAACGTTCTGTGCATTAGTGACCAGACGCTGCTGTGCATTAATGTGTCCAAACAGAGCTAAGGGCGGATTACTAATTCCATCTGGTAGAGTGTTGAACTGCAGGTCCACCTTCTGCCCTCTAGCAAATTGAATGACTAGCCTGTTTCCATTTTTCACTAACTCCAGTATCCAAAGATATGTATTTCCATTCACCGACATGCTTGGTGCAATTTCAATGGCAGAACATGTTCATTGTTGTGGCCCCCTCCCGACCCCAACCCAGCGGTAATTACACCTCCAACCCGCTGAATATAGTAGCAGTGGTCGTTTCGTTAAGGCTGCTCTTGTAAATCTTATCTCAAGAGGCAGCATGTGAAGAAGGTGGTATGCAGAGGAGTAGACTTTTTCTTTTTAAATTTTCTTAGGAAAATGTTTTAGAAATAGTAAGGTTAATCATCTGACCTCCCTGTTGGTGAAGGATATCTGGGCAGCTAATGTAGATAGGCATGAGCTACTAAGTGGTCCATGTGTCTATCTAATATATTTGGGAGGACAAGTAGGATACAAGTTAGAAATGTGAATAATTCTTTTCAAAGACATTTTTCCAGATCCCAATTTTAGAATTGCCCAACTTGATTGATTCTTGTGGTTGTTTCTCAGAGTATCTCACAAAAGGCAGCATCTTAAATTCACTAGGCATTAAAACTATTTGGCATTGTCTGCATGGTGATCAGATGAGAGAAAAATCTAACTTCTGGGCCCTTCATTTTCACAAAGCGTGCAGTGTACTGTAAATAACTATATAATCCATATACGTTTCACCTGTCGAGATCTTAAAAGAGTCATGAAGCCTGGGTGCAGACAGAGTACTGCTTTGATGTGTCATCATATATGTTGTATGAGAAACTGTAGCTGTCTGCTCACAAGTATAGAAAAAAAAAATGCAAGGAGCTGCAACAAAATACGATAAACAAATGGCTATTTTCTCTCCAGGTCCATGGAGAGTTTATGCTCATTATACAGAAAATGAGATATGGGCTTTCATGGACAGAAGACAAGAGCATTTATGAAGGCTTTAGGCAAGCAGGAAGAGAAAGACATTGATGTGTATGCAGCACACAAGTCTATCAAAACGTGACTAGAATTCATCAGAAATAGATCTATGCAGTTCTAATTATACAAAACCTGAAGCAGGCAAACCTGTAACTGTGGCATGGTGTGTTGCAGTCAGGTGGGACCAAAATAAGTTTTTAGCTAGTGGTTCAGGTCTTCAAGTTTAACAGCATTGCGAATTCTGCTATGTTTCAGGATATTTCATCCCCAAACCTGGTTGGATAGTGTGATCAACAAGATGAGATGTACAATCTTTCAAATCGACGGATATGTCTTTAGATTTGAATCCAACATTTAAATATAAAGGAGCTTAAAAATGGAGGAGTGGATCAAAATCTCTACACACTACAAGTGTCTCCAACTATTTTATCTTTTCTAAAAAGTACTATAATATATAAATAAACTAAAATATACAATTTGGAAGAATTGGGAACACACAACTATGAATTACATTGTTCAGGTGTCGCTATCAATATTTACACGTGTATGGCTGTCAGGGCATTAGACACTGTACTATAAAAACATCTAATACCTTCAGCTTGCTGAGGCTAATAAAAATAAATTATCATCATAAAGTCAAAGTCGAAGGTAAATTGTTGAGGTTACATTGTTAAGTTTTAATGTTGAGTGGTTGAAAAGGTGGTCTCAGTGGTCCAGAGAATTAGAGAAACAATGAATCTTACAACAGGGATAAATTCTGGCTGCAGGCTCTTATTTCTTATTTATGCAGACGCTGAGTATTGCCATGGTGTGTCACAAGCCTCTGTCATGAGCCTGTGTGTGCTCATGTGTGCTGTACGAGCAACTGTAGCTGCAGTCTGCTCGCAAAGCTAGAAAATATAATGCAAGGAGCTGCAACAAAATATAATAAAATGAATGATTATTTTCACTCATGGTACAGATCCAGGGAGTTGGTGTGCCTTCATCACACAGAAAATGAGAAATGGGCTTATTTGGCCCAAAGTCAAGAGCAGGAATGAATGCTCTAGGCAGACCAGAAGAGGAAGACATTGACATGCATTCGGCACACAAGTCGATCAAAAGACGTGAGACGAATTCATGAAGGCTCAGAAATGATTTCTTCAGTGTCCTAATTACATGACTCCTTAAGGCAAAATCTGAAACTGGCACTGATCGATTATTCAGATGGCTATATGTGGTCCCTACAGTTCATAGCCAAGACTGAAATTAGTAGTGTGTTTGGTGCAGGTCTAGCAATGGAGAATGGCTAGAATGCAAACAGCAAATACTGTTATTTTATCTTAGTCTCCTGTATTCTGAACAATTAGTTATGTCTATTTACAGTAAAATCTAAGCCCTCGTAGAGGAGAGGTTGTCGAACTTTTTTGCAGACAGGGACTTTACCGGGACTTTAAAATAAACTTCCCCCACATAATCCATTCAGATATCTAGTTTATTATTTAAATCTCGTCAATACTCTTTGGTCTATTGCAGATGTAGAGCTTTATTTTTCTGAAAATTCAACTGACAAAGAACATTAGGTCCCAGTTGAAATTACTTATAGGCCTATTTGCTTTTGCAGAGATGTCATTAATGTTACTGTAAATGCACACAGAGAGGTCATTAATGTTATCTGTAAATGCACACAGAGATGTCATTGTTATTTGTAAATGCACACAGACGTCATTAATGTTACTGTAAATGCACACAGAGAGGTCATTAATGTTACTGTAAATGCACACAGATGCCATTAATGTTACTGTAAATGCACACAGAGGTCATTAAGGTTATTGTAAATGCACACAGAGGTCATTAAGGTTATTGTAAATGCACACAGAGAGGTCATTGTTATTTGTAAATGCATACAGATGCCATTAATGTTACTGTAAATGCCCACACAGATGTCATTAATGTTACTGTAAATGCCCACACAGATGTCATTAATGTTACTGTAAATGCACACAGAGATGTCATTAATGTTATTTATTTATTTAATATTAATGCTATGTCCATGACTGTTGAAGTAGATCCAGTAGCAAGACACTACAACAGCAATTAGCATAAAATCCAGTAGCAAGACACTTCAAAGCAATGGGCATAACATTAATGACATTTCTGTGTGCATTGCTTGTTTTTCTTATGGGAGAAACGTAGTGTATATATATATATATATATATATATATCCACAGTTCCATCACAGAGCCCTCTCAGAATCACTGTCACAGAGTAAACATAATCTAGGATCTCGGTCCTTGCTTAATATTTCTTTTTGCAGTGTGAGAACTTTAAATAAGAAAGGAGATACATTTCACATACCTATTTTGATTCAAAAGTTTTGTTTTTTTCTTTTTTCCTTTCTACAGGATGCACTTCAAATTGCTTTAAAACATAGAGGTCCCTGACTATAGAGTGCCCCTTCTGAAAGACAGCAGAGGACTTTAAAGAAAGATGAATAAAACTCTCATCAGCTTTCTTCCTTCATCATTTGTGAGTAAATGGCTCTGTCTCAAAACTCATTTGTGTGGAAGCAAACCTTCTGCTGAACCATATAAATAGTGGAGTGCATCTAAATGCACAAGTGTGCTCTCTCAGAAATCAATACACCTACTACTAATAATATTGCTTTCTTTATCTGGCATTGGGCCAGTCACGTTTTAATGCTCTTTGCACTGCAAGCTCAGTGTAAATGATTAAAACATACTCTGAGTGCTGGCACATGTCCATCATATCTGCAGCAAACCAATGTGAACATGGGTCTGGCACAGGTCAAATTTGGACATTGATGCCATTGGTGTCACTTAGGCACTTGGTGACATCACAGGGCCTGAGGGGTCTGAAGCACCTTTGGCAGCGAAGGCCTGCCAAAATGTCAAACTGGATCAATAAGCAGGAGAAAGGTCACTACTGCTCCTGTGAGTAAGATCCAATACTTCATTAGGAGGCCCAAGAGCAGAATGAATCTGATGCGTATTTAAAGCTGGAAGAGCCACAGTCATGTTACATTAGCAGCACCGAGATAAGGAGGACATGGAATGGCAGAAAAAGATTTTAATACCTATAATCTATAGCAAAAAGGAGTGCGTTTGTGAATGAATCCTTTTAATGCATAATTTTGCAAAGTATAAATTTTTTTATCCTGACCAATATTAATATCAGATATTTTTATTGTCAAAAATTAAGTAGGCATGTTGAAACAGTTGCTGCTTATGTGGAGACTCTAAATTACCCCTAGGTGTGTGTGTGTGTGTGTGTGTGTGTGTGTGTGTGTGTGTGTGTATTTGTGATGCCCAGTGTTGGACTGGGGTCCCATCCAAACTGTATCTCTGCCAATATTCTTGGACCACCATGATGCTGACCAGGATAAAGTGCTGAACGTGAATGAATGAATGAATTAGCTAAAGAGCGCTTTATAGTTAAGCTGTACTCTAGAGTTGTTGTATTCGAATCAAACTTAACTTATTCTTGTCTAGAAAGTGAAAGCAATTCTACTTAATCTTGAATATGTCCCGGACTAGAGCGGTGTTGGTTGGACTTGTAGCTTTACAGGGATCTTGAGATCTTTCCCACCCCAGTGACAATGATGATCTTTTGCATTTTAAATCCATTCAAAATAAAAACACTCAATAATAAAAAGCAATCATTTGAATCCATTAATTCAGCTTGTATTGAATGGTGCTGTGGATTTGAAATATGATAATGGCAATGTAGGTCTCTGCCTGGTCTTGGCCACCCAAAAAACCCTTGGACATGAAAAAAAAAAGTCTTGGACATGACTCAGAATCGACTTCTTGTAGGTGGTCTCATGCCCATCACTGCTGTACACAACATTTAGTCACCTGACTGAGATTATTAGCACTGCAAACTGTTGTAACATAATGAAATACTGCGGTGCGTTTTGAGAATTACACTGAAATTAGGTTCACTGACAACTAATGTCTTTTGTTGCTGAATGATCTACGATATAATTATTCATAGAGTTCTGAAACTCCGAGGGAGTGGAGGAAATTCTCAGAGCAGCTGATGCAAACCCTTAATTTGGCGAGCTTTGACAATAATAAACTCGTAAATATTTTCTTGATACCTTTGCCGTAACAGACATCACTGATGTGTAGGAACACTGCTCATTTGATTGTGAACAGCCTTGAATTCTCAAATGTTAAAAACAGCAACCTTATGATTACATTCCTCCTCATCACTGTGAGCGTCTTGGCAGGAGACTACACAGAAGAGAAGCAGTGAGAGAGATCATTTTCAGACTGATATTTTGCATGTTCTGTTTAGCTCATCAGTTAAAAAAAAAAAAAGGTATACCGATAGGCACGTATACAAAGAAACACTTGCATTGCATGTTAAGAATTAGCTTAACTTACTCTCCTTATGAAAAAACCTTTCATACGTCCCCAGTGGAGGAATACTCTCGCGTTTTCCTAGCCAAACAATATACACATCACTCAGATGATATATGACCTGTTGCTCATTGATGATGGCTAATCCATCGTTGTACACTGAAATTCTAGCTATAAACACTCCTCATTAAGGCTTTTACACCAGGAGCCAAATTAAAAACGTTAAGCTCCTCTAATAACCGCCTTTTCTCTTTGCACTTTAATCAGGCAGCTGTAACCACCCACAGAGGCAACGTGGGATTTGCTAATACGTGAATGTTCATTTAAAACTGTACCTCCTATTCTATTTATGAAATCCTTGGCCAAACCGGGAAGCACAAATGTGTGACGGGTGATTAAAAACTCTCTTCACCTGTCACACAGAATTCTTCAGATGCGACAAAAATAAACATGCCAACCCAAAGCTGCAGTAGGGTTTTTTACGAGGACACAATGCTGCGACGTTCTAAGGGGAAGATCTCACCGAAGTCTGGAGGAGACCGGAGAACGGAATTCTTTTTGTGACTGGCAAGGATGTTATCTGCCCTGAAGCAGAATCATCTGCCTTTTTTCCCACAGAGGTGCCCACTTAATGGGCGTTAATAAGCCATGGGAAAAAAAGGGCCGGTAAAAGTGATGTGCTCTTCAAGAGCCACGGGAATAATATCCTGTGAAACGGTGTTTATAAGGCACGGGAGTAACCTGATACATCAAATTACAGCGAGAAATGGTTCGAGGAGGCTTAAGAGAAGCTCTGGGAGTGGTTAAGATGGGGAGGATTGTTGGCTAAGCACCAATTTCATTATTTTATCCGCTGTAATACATTCGTCATGCGATAAAAAAGATCGCATACGAGGATCAAGAGACGAAAGAGGGAATTGGAGGAAAAAATAGCGGCATAAATCGTAGCATATGTGCTCTCTCATTCTTTCACTCCCACACACACACACACACAATTACATCAGCATACGATCACCGTACGCATCGGTCTATACACCGGCAAACGTTGCTAGGTTTTAATTAAGCAACAGAACATAAGAGGGAGTGTGTGATCGAACATCGCACCCATCACACCCATCACACCCATAGTCCATTGTTCCTTGTAATGACACATGATCTCATACGTTTTATTACATTTGTACAACCAATAAAAGACATACCTATTTCCAGCCACAACAAAGTATTTCTATGACAAGTGTCTTCTTGTTGTGTAAGAAACTGATTATTTAAAATGACTCAGTTACAGCTTAGGTAGGCTAAACTTTAGTTGTACGATATCCTTTGTAATACTTACTCATTTTTTGGATAACTATTCAAAACGGCTTGTAGCAACGTGATAAGTGCTGTCCATTAACCACCTGCAAATGTCAGTGTAATAAAAGTGCTCCTATAGCTATTATCTGATAGAACAGAACCGATTAGATTTTGTGTACAAATTAGTATTTCGGAACATCCCGGCATTATTACTCTATACCTCACCCCTGCTAAAACGCACCTGGTTGCTGTCTGCCTGCTAATCACCTACAAACATGTGCAGCAGACAAACAAATTTGCTCAAACGTCATCTCAGCCGTCACTAAATCCCTTTTCAATCGCTGATTGAATCACCTTCTCGGCTGAGGCAGTTGACACGCCGAGCCATGTTTTCATCGAGTCTGGATTTTCATGGAGATTGGTTCCGAGCCATGCCCGGGCTGACATCCTCTTCCTATCTAAAAGTGTTACGAATCATATTTGCTGGCAGGAACTTTGACTGACAGCCTTGGAGGCAGAAGTACATCATGTCTGCAGAGAGAAAAAAAAATGTCTGAAACGATCAACAGTTAAAACCTGAAACTCGGCAATTACTGAGCTCATCACTTCAAGCATCTGGAACAGATGTTCAGGAATGAGGCTGATCTGAGTACCTGGAGAACTCAAAAAAAGAAAAAAGAAAAAACTTGTGCATGTGGGTCCATAAAGCTGCGGGCTGTGCTGCAGGCTGGGGATGTGTAGTGAGCAGGGCTTGTGAACATGCACATTACTAAAAAAGTATCTTTTCTTTATCGGTGGATGAAGTCCAGAAGGGAGTGAAACGGAAGAGAGGGGTTTTTTTTCTCTGCAGGAAGAGTGAAGTATGCGTGTAGTCTGTGAATGTGAACAAGTGTTCGACATGGCGGATGAGTATTACAGAGAAACGGAGGGTAGGCTGTGTGTGTGTGCACGAGTGAGTGAGTGAGTAAGTGTGTTCTGATAAAGAAAAAGGGGGAGTGAGAGAGAACGGAGACAGAGGAAAAGAGTTCAGTATGAGTCCAGAGAGAAAGAAAAGCCCTTTTCTCTTCTTGTCTGCAGACAGCATCTTGCACAGGAAATGAACAAAAGCCCTGACTGAATCAGCTGGAGATCACGCCTGCTCTCTGCTTCTCTGTTCCCACACACACATGGAGAAACGGAGAGACAGCGCAAGAGAGAGAGAGACAGCGAGAGAGAGAGAGAGAGAGAGAGAGAGACAGCGAGAGAGAGAGAGAGAAAGAGACAGTGACAGAGAGAAAGAGAGAGACAGTGACAGAGAGAAAGAGACAGTGACAGAGAGAAAGACAGCAACAGAGAGAGAGAGAGAGAGAGAGAGAGAGAGAGCGCGTTTCCTGTCTTTCTCTTCACCTGATCATTTTCTATGGACCTGTCTGTTGGCTCCGTCTCCATTTTTTTACACTCTGTCTCCATCATTTTTTCGCTCTTTCTCTGCACCACTTCAGCACTGTTTAACCATCAGGCTCCATGTTATCAGCAGAAAAGAAGTCTGAGCACTAGCACAGCCAAAGGGGGGGAGAAATAACAAAGTCTGAAACTTCACTCTCGCTCACTCCTCTCCTGTCCTCTCTGAGCGTTCCTGAGCTGGAGGCTGTCCAGAATCAGTAATAACGTGCTAAGGAGAAGACAGGAAATACTGGAGAAGTCGAACAATGTTATGACAATACTTATAACTTTTACAGTCGGGGCCCAACTGCACATCTGCACATCATCAGACACTAGCTGGCCCAGACGAAAGGAAACCATTTTCACTCCTGACTCCAAACAGATGTTATCACTTTGCCAATAGTCCATTTTTTTCGGCTTTTGCACCCCCCCCCCCCCTTTTTCCAAAAAAAGCTGTGCAAAATAAATAAACAGGAGGCAACGTGTTCATTTTTCAAAAGTATAAACGGGAGGTAATGTCGTTCTGAAACGTAAGAGACTGGAGGGAGAGAAAAATGGCACAACAATGAATAATAGTAGCAGTAATTGATTTAGCGTGAAGTAATCTGCACTGGGGTCCTGAGGGAGAAGTGGACTGCCTTGCTGGAAGATGAATCTGCCGAGGGGTTGCAACGCAACAAGCAAAGGCTATGTAGAGCACAGTGACGCGCTCCCATGCCTGAAAGATACTCAACCGCCTGTGAAATTAGCAGTGGGATGGATATGGAGATATGGTCCGCGGGGCAATATTGCATCCACTGAAATGGAGCTAGGACTGAATACAGTGAAAAAAGGCGTAAAAAGCAGACTCAGGGTTGAAGTTTGTAAATTCTAAATACTGATCATATGTCTAAACTGGTAAGCCTTCTTTTAACTTCTGTTAACTCAACGCATTATAGATGCTTTTAGAATACTGCAGCATCGTCAGTCACTCTGTTCCATGTTCTTCCCATACCAGAATATTCTGAAGTGGTTTATTCCTCTTACACTACAGTCATTCACCAACCATTATTCCAATCATTTTTAATTGCATAAGATAACACGCTGCACTTATTACATTTAGACAAGTTATTTCCTCTTCATCACTTATGTTATAGCAGCTATAAACTATCATTCCCTCACAAGCTGGTCTTCTGTTCTCTTTTGTTGAAGCTTACAGGACAAACAATGCAGCTTATCAGGTTTCAGAAAAACCATAAAGATTCACTCTTAAAATCTTCATCCTGAAAATTCACCCTTAAAAAATGTAGACAGATTATAAAAAATACATTAAATTATTAAATCACTCTATACTTACAGAAACCTGCACTGCAGCAAAAATTATAGATTTTCTTTGTCAAAAAATAAGACCATTTTGTCCATTTTGGGTCCACCATACAAAATCTCAAATCCCTCTGAATTTATCAGCAACTTTAAACCAATCAGACTCAAGAATCCAGAAACCTGAAATCTTTATCATGTACAAAATGAATCAAGATGATGGCTAAAGTGACTAAAGAGAACAAAACATCATCTAAAAACTTGAAGTTCACTCAGAGAATGCAGACCTCCACCACAGCCAGCAGGCAAGTCCTTCTTTGCGACTGGATCGTATCTGCATGACAAAACCAGTTCATTTCTTGCTCGATCTGGCAAAAAAAAAAAGTGAATCCACACGATGGCGGCACGGTGGCGCAGTGGATAGCGCTGTCGCCTCACAGCAAGAAGGACCCGGGTTCGATCCCCGGGTGGGGGAAATTTCTGTGTGGAGTTTGCATGTTCTCCCCGTGTTCGCGTGGGTTTTCTCCGGGTACTCCGGTTCCCTCCCACAGTCCAAAGACATGCAGGTAGGTGAATTGGTGATGGGAAAATTGGCCCTTA
>JAOVVG010000030.1:14710892-14720909 GCA_028566375.1 Leptodoras nelsoni | reverse complement strand
ATAATCCAGCAAGTAAGTACAGTCTACTTCAGTACAGATCATGGCTGTAGTTAAAGTTAAGCATAGTACATTAAGTATCTAGCATAGTACATTAGGTATCTAGAGACTTGTCCAGTTTGGTGAGCCTGCCCCCACTACAGACTCCAGTTTCTGTTCTTGGCTGACACGAGTAGAACTTGATGTGGTCTTCTGAGGTTGTATCCAGTCGGCCTCATGGTTTGATGTCTTGTGCATTCTGAGATGCTTTTCTTCTCATCTCGGATGTAAAGAGTGGTTACATGAGTTAAATATAAACTATTTGTCAGGTCAAACTAATCTGGCAAGCTGGCTCTCTTTTATCAACTCGGCTTTTCTGCCTGGAGAACTACATCTGCCTAGATGTTTTTTTTGTACCATTTCTGTGAAAGCAGCCCATCTGGCCACCAACAAGCAGGCCATGGTCACTGAGATCACAGTTTATATCTGATTCTTGGTGTAAACATAACTTGATCTGTATCTGAATGATCTGATTTATTCTGCTGTTGGACAGAGACTGGATATTTGTGTTCATGTGCAGGTACACAGGTATTTCTAATAAGTTGATCGAACCAGTACAGTATACAGTAAGCACACATACACTAAACAGGCTTCGGCAAAGCATTTAACCATCTTTAAAACAGGACCAGGTTTTATACACATGTTTTATTATAAATAAGACCTTTTCTTTTGTCTTTGTCAGTTTCTGAAACTGAACCAAAACAATTAGATGCACAGTGAGGAAAGCAACGCAATGTGACAATTAGAAATAAATCAACTCCTTGCATTTATGTGTACAGTGTAAGGAAACACCTGAGTGAGTGATGATAACATGCACAGATGGTAAACACATGTGCAGCTCTTGTCATAAGCACTTTTCAAAATAATTATTTAAGTTTTATTTGTTAATAATATCTGCACAGAAACGGTGTGAGGAATGCCACTGAGAAGTCCTTGTCCTGAAGTCTTTAGATATAACGCATAATATACAAGGTACAATAAAATAATAATGAAGTTATAAAGTTATGCCCGGCTACACTACATGAAGTTATCCTGCTGTCTACAGACACTTTTTACTAGTCAAAGTCAATAAATCCCTCAATAAACATTCAGTATATGCTGTAGCATTGCATATGGACTACATTCTGAAACAGCTGAGCATGTTAAAGCACTGAGAGAAAAGAGCAGCAATTTCTGCTTTCTTCAATCATTCATCCATTCTTTCTTTAAACATGCATTGGTCCATGTATACCATAAATATGCACTTCATCTGTGATGTGGTCTAATTAACAGAACTGATCATAATTAGTCAGCAAACCGTGACAGACACTGATACTCCAGGCCTGGTTATAATTTGAGGGAAGTCAGAAGCTAGCTCATGTTGCTTAGGCTGATGGACCAGATGGAAAATGAGCATATCTCTTTGACTAGGCTAGATATATAGGACTACCCATTTCTGTAAATAGGCGGGCTCAGGCGAAATTAATTCTAACCTACTAAGTTTATCAAAGGTGACTGTCCAATGTAAACTTTGAAACATTGGAGCCAGAGACCAGAGCAACAGACTCATGGGTCATTTACAGTAATCATGAAGGTCCTGAGTTCCTGAAACACAGATCCTGAGAGTTCCACCTCATTTTAAGCATAAACATGCCTAAAACAACGGTGTAAGTCAGGAGAAGGACAGGAAGCTAAGTAATAATAAGTAATGCTGTGTTTCGGTAAATGCATGTAATATCTTAGAAAAGTAAGTTTACAACAAGTAAACTACTACAAACACGTGGCAAAAATGTATTTTAGTAGTGCATGCTAAGTATGCTTATAAGGCTAATATAAGTTATGCTTATAAGCATAACTTATATTAGCCTTATAAGCATATAAGTATGCTTATAAGGCTAAGGCTGTTATGATGTTAAATACATAAATAAAATGTATTTAACATCATAACATCTAATGTACAGTAATGTATATTCAACAGAGTACCAGGAAAAAGAACCCTTTTAAATGAAAAACGAACTCATAAGCATTGTTCTGAAGACTTGAGATACCATTTTGCCAACTTCACAAGCATCTTTGGAGCCCACCAGGCCACAGTGCTGGGAGAAATCAGCCTCTCATTTGATTTTTAGGAGAATGTAAACACCGCTTTCAGCAGAATGACTTGTCTGGTATGAATCAGCTTTAGTTTCACTACCACAGGGCTTTTTTTTTTCTGTACTGATAAAATATGGCTGCAACTTAATGGTATGTGTGACAGCCATGGTTAGAGTTTGAAAAGAGAAAGAAGAAGAAAAAATAAACAGAAAATATAAGAAAGAGAACCAGACAGAAAGAGACGACAAAAAAATAGGGAGAAAAAAAATAGTGAATAGAAGTATAACCTAAACAAAAAGATAATTGGATGCAGGTAGTGTAGGGTATCGAGTATGCTCCATGGCACAGCATAAGAAAAGATTGAGAGAGAGACAGAGAGAGAGAGAGAGAGAGAGAGAGAAACCAAGAAGATTTCTGTGACCAACATTTCTGAGTCCAAAGCACCAACCTGGTAAGCTGCCCTGTTGCCATGGCATTGGCCTTAAGGGTTGTGTGAAGAATTTACTTCCTAGCACACACATACACACTTATTATAATGAGCTCAAACTCTGAAGATGGAAAAACAACACCAGAAAACACAGTCCCTATTCAATGACACTAGGTGCCATTGTTACAGCACCTGACTGGAAATATGTGCTACTCCTAAACGCCTCTGTCACAGGAACCGAGGAACGGCACAAGAGCAGGAGCAGTGCTTAGAGCTCACCAATGGAGACGTGCATGCGTATAGGAAAGTGTCAGTCTGAAAGCATCTGATAGACCAGATTAACTTGTTCACAAGTTTGGACTTGTGGCTTCAGAAAGGATTTTGCATGCACACACACATCCACGCTGTGGCGCCTAAAGACAGGGAAGGAGGCCTGATTCGGAGCAGACAAGGCCTTACCCGCAAAGCCAAAGGTGCCTTGTCATATTCCATCCCGGAAAAGAGCCATGCTCGATTTCCTTCTAAACCTGCATGGCCACACTCTTACAAAATGGCTTGGTGACTTTGATATTCCTGGCAAACACCTCATTAGAAATCCAGCAGGCTTTCATCCTTTTCAATTCAGCTTAATCCAGAGCCCTCTCCCTCTCTAGCTCCTTGCCTTGTGCTCTCTCTCTCTCTCTCTCTCTCTCTCTCTCTCCTGCTTCACTGCACTTTAGCTGGCCTGGAGCTACAAACCCTGCTCAGTCTCAGCCAGACAGTTATCTCAGCACACAGCAGAGAAAAAGAGGAGACCATTAGTGGCTCTTGGAGAACCGGCCAAGGTGGAGGAGTCTGCCATTTTTGGAAATGCGAGAAATGAGTGGCCTGCTGTCAGCTGGGAAAGGACACATGGACATCCATATTCATACAAGGCTCTAGTCACCTTAGAGAATGGACACAGGCACTTGGATAAATTAGAGATGAGAGATTAAAATGAATCAGGCTCCTACTTGCTGTGTAAACATGTCCTGCCAGCATTAATTGTGGTCATTTTCACAGTCAGACAGACTTGACCATATGTGTCATGTCACCAGCTTATCTACATAGAACCATCCTAATTAATACACATGATCTAAAAAAAAAAATGGCACAAACTAAATTCTTACATTTTCTAAGACTGACCTGACCTCAACTGCCAATGAAGGGTCAGGTTTACCCTTTCTGTAATTGTATGCACTAATCATAGAGCGCACTTGGCTTGTACAGTTCTCTTGTAGCCCACATTAGCAATGCAGATGCGGGATCGTTCTGATGATGCAGTGTCACGGCTAAGCAATGCGACTGTTAAAAGTACGATCAATGGAGTTGGCGTGACCTGAGAGTTCAGCTCAAACAAAATGTGGGAATGAAAATGTCCCCACACAGCAGAGTGTATTGCCAGTACTAATTATGCACATTCTCACAGTCATAACCAAGACACGAGAGGGACATCTGTGATGAGTTTGCTTTGAGGAGGAAAACTTGAGTAAGTCATATGCCTTCACCATATGAGCAACTTAAGCCTTTAGACAAGTGAACAAAATCAAATTAGTCATGTCCTGTCACCTTGAAAGCTTTCAGGTAGTAAGAGCTGTTAAATACATAAGGAAAGGCCAGGCTTCAGTGTCCTGGTGGAGCTCTCTTTCCCGTAGAACATGTTTGCATTGAAGAATGGCTCGCAGGATGGCAGCCAGCACTCATCCACCTCTCCACAACAATGAAGTTAAAAATAAGAGCTACTGTTCAAGAAAGGGCTTGGGCAGCAGGACTTATTTTTTCCTGTTAGATTTTTCCAGGGTTGCCGTTAATGGCAGACTTCATCTCCAACCTCACAAACACACAGCTGTGTCTAGAATTCTTCAGCAGTAGCGTAGTAGACCACGCCTAAATGGAATAGCAATCTGAAGACTACTATACTACAAGGCCACGTTTAACAGTTTCAAATTGCTTCTTTATGTAACAGCTCTCTCAGAAAAGGTATTCCTGCAATCCATGCAAAAATACTAGAAAAAAAATTGTAATGGTGATTTGTTAGACAGGCAGGAAATGATACCTTGTGAAAATGTGGCTAGAGTCTGTGGTAGTTCAAGCCCATGGGCCAAGCTTAGCTAACATGGAGGAAGCTCAACATCTGCAGCCATGAACAACCTGTTTGTAAAAACACACAAGTCCCTAATGAGGCCCCCTATAAAAGTGAAAATGAACACCATGTTTTCAGACTTTTGCACGTTCCAAAGCTCGAGCAGTACAGAATGCCAAAAAATTGGGTGCATATTTGTTCTCAAATGAATTTTACAAGTTTCTTAAAAACTTCTGTTGGAGGATCAGAGTCTGGCTTGCTGAAAGTGCAAGTGAAAGTGAGTCTGGCTCCCTAGACCTGCCAAGAGAGCAGCGGAGAAAAACGAAAAGCATTTCTTCATGACCATTTGTTTAATGTATGCCATGTCATCTCTATTTTAATTGTTTTCTAGGTTCCTCCTTATTGCATTCTCTTCCATTAGGAAATAAGGAAACTATCTTCAGCATGACAAGAGAGCTAGGAATACCTATATATATAAACCATTACACATTAACACACAAACAAATATACAAACAGGTGACAACTTGAACAAAATCAACACAAAACAATGTGTAAGGTGTTCGGTCATCACTCATACGTACTCAAATGGACTGAGATCTGGTTACTGCACACGCCATAGCATAAGACTGACATTTTCATGTGCACTGAAGCATTTACGGAGCCCTCCTACCCTGTGAATGGGGGCAGGGTCAGAGATGACCTTATATAACTGAGCCGCTGGTTTTTTTTCCCCTTCTGAATCTCCTTTTTGTTCAGCTCAGTGGGTGAAGGTGGAATATCTCGTCTGTAAATTCTGATAAAAAAGACAGCAGTGTAAACTACCTTCAAAAATTGTAACTGGCCCAAAAAGCTGAATTTCAAACCAAAACCATCATTCCTGAACATAGGAAGGCGTTCATGTAACGAAGAGGCTGGGAGATATACGACCCACAGTAGGAGAATATAAGGACCTCCCAGAAAGGAACGCAGTTTCAGTACTACCCCGGCTAAACCCCAAAGTTCAAGCACGGTGGACCAGGTTTCATGCTTTGCTTTGGGAAATCACTGGGCAGAGATATTACCACATGAAAACATGCATTCAACTTGTTCTGAAAGCCACACACATGTCTCCGAGAAAATCCATGAGGATTTTTCTGAGATGTAATTTCACTTATAACAGAGAGACTTTTGTGTGATTTCAGTAATCCCAAATAGACTGCCGTTTTCTCGTGAAATTGCCTCTAAATTTATTTTTCTGTTTAGGGTTCACCTTGTGTCTCAATGAGGCTACTTACAGTGTGTGCCACAGGTGCATAAGGGTGATTTCATCTCACTATGTTGATTCGTTCTGGCCTTTCCAGGTCCATAAAAGAAACTAAAACATCTATCCAAAAGGCATCTCAACAAGCCAGAGAGATGGAAATGCAACACAGGAAACGTGAAAATCTACAGAATGCCACTTGTGATTAAATTCAGCTGTTTAAAGTGTAATAAAGTACCAAAAGTTATAACAGCTACACAAAATAGTACGCGTATAAAAGAAAATGGAGCCGGCAACCGGTCTTTTCCTCGTCAAACTGCTTTGTTCGCCAAAATCAGTGTTACGTCAGAAATAATGAATGATATTTGTATCTCAAATCTCTATGGGAGCAGTGGTGAACAGGGCACAAGCTCTGCAAGAGGTCTCTACTAGCTCCTCTCTCACTCCTTTGTTACCTTAGCCAGGTCCTTTGCAAGATAAGCTGCTAATAGGAAACAATCTATAGCTAATACACACATTCCTCAGTGGAAGCATCTTTTCATAACAAAAACTCAGTTTTCCCACTCCTCTCTCTCTCTCTCTTTCTCTCTCAGCAAGTTTCCATGCCATGACCCTTCAGTAAACAAAGCTGAGGATAACGATAGGAAGGATTGAGAGACAAGCAGGAATGGGCACCAAGGGACAAAAGGTAAAGCCTTTTCCTGTTGTTATGGAGAAACAAAGGCAGAAGCATATGGAGAAACAAACCAAACAGCATAAAGAAGCGAGTATGAGCATGCTGTTACCTGAATATTACTCTGCACACAAAGGCACAGTTAAAGGTGTGGCCCTCTGGCCCAGAGGCTGTGCAGGATTAAATGATTAGAGAGAGAGGGTAGAGTGAAGCAGACAGACTGGTGAAGGTGGTTACGGTATTGCAGCGTACCACACACCCACACGCACACACAACAGGTTGTTTGTTTTACACCATGCACTCATTGAGTATTCTCAGAGGCCCAGCTTCATGAATGTCAAGATTCATCGAATACAAATTACCATCGCTGATTGAGCTCCCACATGTGCTGACATGCTGCAAGAGGTGGAAACCCAGACTTCTATGTCGTCAGAGACTGTCTGCTGTGGGTCCATCTTGTTGTGATTACACTCATGTCAGTAATTGCAAAGGTGACTGCCTGCAAGCTGTTTACACACATGTACAATCACACGCGCGGACTTCCCCACTTCATCTCGGCTCCATGTGGTGAGCAGAAGCGAAATGTAATCTATTCTTCCCTGTTAATTCACACCATTACTTTTCCAAACCAAGTGCTGCAAACAATCAGATGTATTCCACTTTATCACTTCCTGAAAATTGCCTTGTTCCCATCAACCATAATCCCCATGTCTTGACTGCTTATACATCAGGGTTTGCTGCCAGGTAGTGAGAACAGGCAAACGGCCATCACGGTCGCTTCAGATCACTTCTTGGATTCCGCTGCTAAATAGCAGGGAGGTAAAGTTTTCCCCTCCGCTAAAAGGGGCAGTTATAACACCTAATGAAGCATAGCAGCTGGCGTCAGTATTCGTGTTAGTATTATGCTGTGCACACCTCAAAACACCAACGGAACTGAATATGAAAAACGACATTGTCCAAAATAAGCATGTCCAAAATACTTTTAATGTAAGCAAAACAGAAAAACGCACAATGAATATAAATGAGAGCCTTGTGATCCCTCGCTTACTGTTAACCATCCTTCCACCGCTAAAGCTTACAATGTTTTCCTTTGCACCAGTTTGTGTCCACTTCGAGACTCTCCACTGTCTGCGTATAAATGTCTTTAGTAAATAGCTCTGAGGCCCTGCTAAGAAATATTGCGTGGATCAAAGAAGTCATGTCTTCCTGTGTAAAAAAAATCTAAGCCACAAGCTTGCTTGTTTGTCTAAAACAATTAAGGCCTATACAGAGGTAGGTGGGTGGGTTGGTAGGAGGTAGAGTTCTGACAAATAGCTACCAGCTGATAATGCTTTAGCAAATGCTTGAGGGGGCCATCAGGGTAAAGAGAGAGAGGAGGGGCCTAAAGACAGGGTTCCAAATTAATGATTGGTCAGGGTCTGAAACACGTCTAATCTCAGCCAATTGCTGCCTAATTATGCAAGGTGCTGCCAATTTGGGCTGTCGAGCAAATCAAAGCCAGTGCCCGTTTGTCTTTCTCTAGAGTCTGGTCATTATTTAAGATGATCTCATTTTCACACATGGAACCAATATGCCATCCAGATGTTCATTTGCAGTCGGGCATGGAGAGCAACGAGTCATCTACACGCAAAGGCATTCTTCCTCCCTTGTGGAGCCACTGTCTGACACCATGGGCCTAGAAGCTCTTTATGCATGAGGAGGAACAAGATAGTGAGAAATCCAGAAAAAGGCAGAGTCTGGTAATGCTCCTACCAAGTCAACTACTTCTATACAGCACACTTAAAACCGGCGTGCACGGAGACCACTTGGTTCAAACATGCAAGTGACGGCACATTGTTCCCTAAATCAAACGCTTAATTCATGTCAACTTTCAACTAACTCTTGCTGTTTAAGGAGAGTCATCCCCCCATTTTTCCTTTACAGGTCATAAATAACTCGGTTCGGGTTTTGGTATCAGCCCTTGCTTGGATTATTAGGGCCACCTGGATGAATCTGGTAGGACTAGAGGGGTGGGACTTTGTTTTGAATGACAGACTGCATGGGCAATGGTGTTCTCATTACCTTAAGGCATGGTCTTTAATGACGTTCTGTCAATCCAAATTTAGTCCCGACTCTTAATGTAATTCTAAAAAGAGAATTTCCACAGGTGAGTTTGGCCATAACAGGAATAATGTGATCTCTGTAAGCAAAAGAGGGCCTTTGTGAGGGTAACGTATGATAAACACAGCAAGCAGAAGCTGTGTGTATGAATAATACACGTCAGTGCATGAGCCTTGCTCAGATCTGTATGCTGATAATATTAGGGTACAGTGGTCATGTCTATGGCTGTGTGAAACATTTAGTTACTAACTCACATTCATCACAGCGCATTGAAGAATCAACGCATACACATACCATGCAACTGGGATATATTTTGGTACCAGACAAATGCATCGGGACTCTTAAACTTTGCATTTGAATTGAATTGTACTGGTCCTACCTTCAGTGAAAATGACCAGGTTACACAGTTTTACCAAGTGAACAGAAGTAACACTGTTAAGCTACAAATTCCTTCTCCATCTTTCTTGAATTTCTTGACTAAGAGAGACTTTTTGGGTGTGGGATGGGATCAACTGGTTGCAATTATCAGTAGTAATGTGATACAGCATTTAAATTGCTAGATTGCTTCACAAACATACACAAACGTTGTGCAACGTAATTTCTAATGCAGTCTACTTTAGAGTCATTGGGTACATTTTCCAGTAAGATCAGGTTCGAGGATAGATTTCACCGTGTTTCACCAGTGAACGTTTCATCAAGTCGAACAGGTTCATTCCAGTTACTAATTCCAAATGAAATCCAAGTGAAATGTTAACCCAATACCCTAAACTCAGCACCGGGTTGAACATGAACATGTACACGAATCAGGCATAACATTATGACCACCTCATTTTGTCTACACTCATTGTCCATTTTCTCAGTTCCACTTACCATATAGATGCACTCTGTACTTCTACAGACTGTAGTCCATCTGTTTCTTCTTCATACTTTGTTAGTCCCCTTTACTCTGTTCTCTAATGGTCAGGACCCCCACAGGTGGTGTGTTTGTGTGTTGTACTGGTGTGAGTGGATCAGACACAGCAGTGCTGCTGGAGTTTTGAGTGCTGAGAATGATCCACCACCCAAATAGTACCTCATCTGTGCTGGTCCTGTGGGGGTCCTGACCATTAGAGGTCAGAGTAAAGGGGACTAACAGAGTGTGTAGAGAAGCAGATGGACAACAGTCTGTAATTGTAGAACTACAAAGTGCAGCTACAGGGGTTAGACAATGAAACTGAAACACCTGTCATTTTAGTGTGGGAGGTTTCATGGCTAAATTGTTCCAGCCTGGTGGCCAATCATCATTAACTGTACATTGCACCAGTAAGAGCAGAGTGTGAAGGTTCAATTAGCAGGGTAAGAGCACAGTTTTGCTCAAAATATTGCAA
>JAOVVG010000030.1:14693137-14703587 GCA_028566375.1 Leptodoras nelsoni | reverse complement strand
GGTTAAATGCGGAGGTTGCATTTCACTGTGTGCAAGCACAAGTGACAAATATGTCTCACTTTGTCTCTTTGTCTTTGGTGCCAGGTGTCCTGTGAGGTAGGCTAGCTAGGTATGAACTGATGCCATCATAAGAGTTACTGCACTTATTTAACAGCATAGAAAAACTTTAACACTATTTAGCCTTATTTGGTTGAAGGAGGTTTTTTGGCCTACAGTTAAGGCACAAAATTACAATTTGGCCCTTGATCATACGAGTTTCGATACGAGTTTGATATGATACATGAGTCTTTCATCCTTGCTGAAGATAACCGTGCATGCCGATGCCTAAATACTTTTTCTGAAACTGCTAAACTGCTAATTTCCTCAGTGCTGTCCAAAAGTTTATAGTTGTTTCTTGTCTCTAGGAAGAAGTCCAGGTGCTGGAGCATACTGAGAGAAATTAATTGGTGTTGTGGGGATCAGCAAGAAAAGATGCAAGCTATTCCCTCTCACCTGCAGAGGAACAGAAGCATAGACTCTAAGGGCTGGTGATATGTTTTGTGCCTGGGGCCTGCAGTGGCAGAACATCCCTCCTTCCTCCTGGCAGGGTGTGGGCGCTGGCAGCAGCAGCATCAACTCCTGAGCTTGCTAAACAGTGGAATGAGGTGAAGGAGGTGGGAAGTGCTGGGTTGCCTTTGCACAGACCCTGCAAGACATCGCCATCTGTCCACAACATGGCTGGGCACTCCTACCTAGGCCATTTACTCACCTGGCACTACACACCATGTATGTCATTCAGATGCAACCCCCTGACCTACACACTAGTCTAGAGGCCCTTCCTAGTTCTTGAGATTCAACACACAGGCCCATCGCCAGAGTAGCCAATCAGCGAGTTTGCCACCCTGTAGAATCCAAAGTTGACCAATTACCAGAGTGGGAGAGTGAGACCAGCCATGGTGCAGCTGGAGTGTCTTGCATACCTACTGTTTATGTCCCAAGAGCCCAGTGTAATGCTGTTTCAGCCGCAGTCCGCTAGGTAATCAAGCATTCGCCTGCTGCTAGCAACAGCTGCTGCTGTTTTTGTGTTTATTTAGAGGCCTCTGCCCCTCCTCATCCTCCCTGCTACCACCAGAGAATAGGCTCAACGCCTTACACCCTCCACTTTCAACACTGAATCTCTTCCTCCCCAAACAGTGCCTTTCATTACAGCACTCAGAAAGCTCTTTCAGCAGGGAGGAGGCACTCGGCTCTCCCTTCTCTCATGCGTTTGTTTGTGCTGTCGCACAAATCCTCAGGCCCCACCACTTGTCACTCTCATATTCTCCACACTAATAAACAAGCCACTGCTTCATTAAGATGCACATCAGGGTTCATCTCCCTCCCACTGTCCCTCCTTCTTGCTTCTCTTAGCAGCATAGCAAGCATGAACTAAACGCTGGGCTACAAGTAAAGTCATATGAACAACCTCTGACTTTATTCTTAAAATGCAGATATGAAAAATAAGAGACACGGGGAGAAGAACTGGGTAATCCGGCACTGCACAAGAGGCTTACTGTGCTCATTGGGATATCTGGAGTCACATCTATGTGAGCACACCTGACCAGAGCCTACATCACAATCAAAAGCATGCAAGCAAAGCTCCCTTCTAAATCAGAAAAAAGGACTGTAAATGCAGCAAAACTCTATTGGAGGTCACCACACATGAAGACGAGTAATCTTAATATGAGAGTGGGGACGGACCCCAGAGTCAGCTCTCGGCCAGCTCTACACCTCATACATGTCTGCACACTCACTCTTGGTCAATATGACTCAAACAGATTGTAATCGGGCCGTGCTGAAGTCTTTAAGGCCGAAGGCCAGCTCCTGACGCCTCACTGGGGAAATCTTTCAGCCCAGGATCCAGAAAATGGAAAATTCATGACTTTTTTTTTTTAACTGAAAGGTCTAGTGGTCTAGGTCTTTGAGACAGAAAATCTTTTGTCATTTGATAGTCTGATGCAAATTGCTGCTGACAGGAAATCACTTCTACTGTAGCATATATAACCCCTGCATTTGACTGACTTACAGTAGAGTAGGCTTTTGAGGCAAAAAAAAAAAAAGAATTTGAAATTCAAAAGCTAAATGCATTTCCTCAGTACAGTACTGCCTTTAGGGATTTTTTTTTGCCCTTTTTCCAACCTCATTTTTATACTCGTAGACATGGCAGAGACATTACTGATTACAAGAAAGTTCATTCACGCAGTTTTGTTTAACATTTACGGTTTGGAAGACAAAGAGAAACTCTAGTCAAATAAAAGAAGGCAAAATGTGAAAAGTGGATCATCCTAAGCAGAACCTGGGTGGCAACAGATACAGATACAAAACATCATGAAGAATCAGAACTTCTCTTTGACAGTCTACAGGTAAAGCTGAAAAACGTATACGTGGGTCACACTCCCAGACAGAGAGAAAAAATAAGCCCTTTGTTGTTTTATGGGAACCAGTTTAGCACTGCGCACTGAGCTTTAGTACAGCTTTTTAACTAGTTCAATAACAACAGGGTTATCATCACTGACTCTTTAAGGCAGTGTGAAGTAAAATGAAATGCTAAACGGATGGTTAGACAACATGGATGCAACAAACGCCTGCCTTTTAGTTTTAGAGGACAATTAACCTGGCAGACAATTATTCTGAAGTTTCATGTAAACGTTTCTTTGGAACACACCTGTAACTGCCAATCAGTGTTTGGTGCGAAATTACTGAGTCAGATGTCAACTGTCCAAAAATCAGCACACGCAGCAATCTGTCCAACTGTGCAATCTGCACAAGACACCCACACTATGCAGTGGACTAGAGCAAACTCACAGGGTTATTAGAGCATAGACTGTGGGCATCCTGTAGAAATGAGAAATTCACTGTTGTTGGGTGTGGTGGTTGTATGAACAGCATGCAAAGTATTTCATCATGTACACTGCGATTGTGGAAATGATCAAGTCAGATTTCACCAGCATCTTAGCCTGCACGGTAAGGCTTGCTGTATGGCTGCCATGCCAACCTACTCACTGATTCATCATTTAAAGGAAACACCTACCTAGGGAATCAAACGAAAAATTTCCAGTAGTTTCTAGGGGAAGTTCTAATATTGCGACACTGTGATGCTGTGACATTTTTGTTTATGTAAAAAAGTTTTCATAATCCTCTTTTGCAATAATAAATATGTGTGAATTAAGGAATATGGAACTTACTGATTGTTTTGACGTGGCCTGGTGGTTGGGACAATCATAAAAGCTTACAATTTTAAACGAGAGCACAGACTAAGACAAGAAAAGAGAAGATCAAATGTAAATCCATCACCGTCCTCGGAGAAACTCGGGAAGAAAAGGATAGAAAGAGAGGAGAGGACAACTATTGGAAGAATGGAATCAATTATGTGCAATATGGATACAACTTCATTTTATCAAGCAGAAACGAATGAAACATTTGATCAGAGCCCACACTAAGGCTGAGATAGAGAGCATGAAGCTGAACAAGTGAACTGTAATGAGCAAGAACACTGGCTGTACAAAAACATAATTAAAAGCCAACAGGCTGTTTTGTAATGAAGAGTCTTTCAGGGAGGAATAAATAAATTAGGCCTTCTTTCTTGTGTTTAATCCTCTAAACCAGAAGCTGCATGACAGTTCTGGTTACTCATTCTACCCTAGCTCAGGCTGATACCCAGGATGTGAGTTTGGGAGAAATCAGTTTCAAAAAGCCCATGAATAAACAGAGTCTTCTACAAAGAATGTTCAATGTGGAAAGTTATATGTCAAGTGAATCTGCCTGGAAAAATTCAAATCCCTTTCCCTAACATCACCATTCGCCTCTGTAATGCAGACAGAGCCAAGCCTCATCATAATATCTCTTATCTGCGTGCTTGTTACATTTTAATCCCTCGATGAGTTCAACAGAGACATTCTCATCTCACACCCGTGAAACGTCTCCAAGTCCTGGCTCCAGACCGGGTTCTTCCGGTTCTTTGGTGCAGGGCTCCTCCCTTACTGAGAACGGTTTTATAAAGTGTGATGGTGACTCACACGCTAAGTCATGGTAACTTAAAAAATATTGTGATGGACCTTAAAGCTCTTCTGAGTCCCATTAAGCCCATGCTGGCACAAAAAAAAGAATTTTAAAAATCTGATTCAACGTTTCCTGAAAGCTGGAGCAGAGCCTCCACCCGTGCTCCAATGCTTTATACACTCAGCGACACGCCTCAGCTAATGACTTAACCACAAAGAGCACCACACCCGAGCCTCGCTCTTCCGGAACCATCTGGGTAGACATGCAGCATTGTGGGTAGTTCTTTTTTATTCTTTGTTTTCTTTTGGATTTCCTCGTTTATGCGTTTTTATGCTAATTGCACACAGGTACAACAATTACTACTGTCACTACATATCTCTGTAAATGGACGTTCACTGGAATTGTGGAATTGTAATTATTTCTGATACATCATACGAAATTATTATGTAACTTTACTCACTTAGGAACTACAATAGAAAGCTATGCAGGTAAAGGAGTGACGAATGTCAGCAGGTCCAAGGATTTTAAGGGGTTAATTAATCAATAGGTATGCTCTATAGCCTAGGTTATGAGATATACAGCATATATAATGAAACAAATGTTTTATTTGGAGGTGAAAGCTAATGATCATTTTAGCACTGGAAAAAAAAATCTATATTATTATTATATACTAGTATATTATATTTATTACTATATAATATTACTACATACACTAAAAAAAGTGACTGATCATCCCATTTGGGCTGGTTGCCTGCCTTTTCTCAACAAATTGGCCTTCGTATTGAGCCAAGCCATTTTATCAGGGGACAACGGACTCTAAAGTGGAGAAAGTGAGAAGCCGAACAGGAACGGTTACTAAAGGCTGTGTGTTAGAGAGTCTGACTAAAACATGGGCAAGCTCAGGGGGCTGGACAGGGGAAGTGATGGGGAAGTGACTGGAGTTCTTCCTGAAGTTCTGTCTGACCTGAGACACTTGAACACGAGGATCATGCAGTTAGTCATGCACACCGCGTGTTTTCCAGTTGACAATCAGACCATGGGTCAGCTTCATAGAAGGCTTTTCTGAAACTTGTCTTCACTAACCATTCTCGTGTTCAACGGATGGCAGGTTCCACAAATAGCCCCTCTATGCTGATTTTATTTAATAACACACACTGCACTTATAAAACTCTATGAACCTGACTTCACTATGACACAGCATCTATACAGCCAGCACTAAGTCTGCAGGACTACACACTACAATACGGATCTCATCTCACCTGGTGTTCTGGTTGCACTGTTTGTAATGTCTGTATTGTTGCACTCTTTGTATTGTTTGCACTGTTTGTCCTGCACTAGGTTGCACATGTGCACTTTGTTATACTGTTTAACTATATGTTATTTTTAAGTTATATGTAGCACCATATACCCTGGAGGAACGTTGTTTCATTTCACTGTGTACTATACACACTGTATATGGTTGAAATGACAATAAAATCCACTTGACTTGACAAGACAACTTAGGTCAACTTGACAATCTGCCACAGCTCTTCTGGAGACTTTGCTCAGCACAATTACTTCTTTACTCCTTCAAAACTATGTTATTTGTCTGAAAAGGGGTTTGTTATGTACTCTGCTCCTTTTCTTAATGACATACAAACATTTTTGCGTAACATTTCATATTTTTTGTTGGAAAAGTAGCATTTAGAAATATAAAATCATTTTGTACTGACTCAATAATGCAGAAAAAAAAAAAACAATAACAAAAGTTGTACCTAGAAACATAGTGCAACCTCTTTGCTAATTGGGAATTTTTGCTTTTTTTTTTTTTTTTCTGAACGTGTGTTCTTCACATCCTTTTTTAATTAAAAGTGAGAATGCATTCCATTGTACCTGAAGGTGTAGTCAAGCCGAGTGTAACACAGGGTATGGCATTTACTCTGTGACTCATGAAGGCGACCTAAGATGAAACTGTCTTGCGAATGGTGAGAGTACAGAAATTCAAGCAGTACAACATATGGTCTATGGCTGGCGACAGGAAGCAGATGATCAAAAGATGACATGTTCCCTGGTGCTGGGACGTAAATTGAGCATGTTGTGCGTTATCTAGTCTGTAACAGGAACAAGCAGTGCACAAATCAAATGCACAATGTCTAAGCAACTTGCTTTTTTCCTGTCATGTATGTCCTTTGTAAGGGCCAAAACGGGGATGTATGTGTATGTTTGTTTGCCCTCTAACATTGTGCAGCATTTGTATTGGCATGTTTACTGCACTCTGGGTACCTCAATTAGGAGGACCCTACGTTGGGGGCAACACACAGTAGCAAAGAGCCTGCACAAACAACTGACCTCACTGAAAACCAGGCAGGAACAAACTCTCCCACACATAGAAATAGAAAGAGAGTAAGAGAAAAAGATGCTTGGGTTCCCAGCTATGTTGGGATAAATAAAATACCCAGCTCAAGGTGAGTGCTGGAGAGAATTTCCTGATTGCTGTTGTTATTGTCTGCATCCCTTAATTTCGCCAGAACAACCAGGCATTGTGTGCAGGATCAGTGTGGTTAAAGCAATCACATTTTTGAAGAAGATAAATATTCATACGTCTGTTTAGGGAAGGAATGTGGATCAAAAGGAGGAGATAAACAGATGAGCAGATGGAGAGTGTTGAAGACCTTACCCGCAGGAGTGATTGTGACTCTTCCTTGGCACTCTTGGCCTCTGTTGGGCTGGGGTAATGCTGACCTGTCTTCTCAGCTGCTGTGCCTGCTGGCGTCCCCTGCAGGTAGCCCTTAGCATCTGCACTGAGGCTGAACACAAGGCCCGGCGAGTCTCGGAGTACAGCCGCACCTTTTTGTTGCTGCTCCTGTGGGACTGAGGTGGAGCTTAGCAACCCTAGCGTAACATGAGGGAACGGAGCAGGGCTTCCCCGCAGGACCTCTCCCACTCGCTCCTTTGGCACCCAGAGCATGCCCTGGATTTGCTGGTCTGTTCCTCCCCGGGCCTCAGGCCATGACTTCTCCTTCTCTTTCTCATCGGGGGCTTCAGTCTTGACAGCCTCGGCCGGTCTTGCCTCTGGGGGCACCAGGCTGTAGAGCTTCAGGTCGCTTTTACTCTCCTCTTTAATGCGGAGAGTGGAGGGTGCAGAGCAGCCGTTGGCAGGGGCAGAGCCTGGCTCGCTGGAGTCCTGACAATGAACCGAGTTGAAGTGGTCAAGCAGGGACGTGGTGTCCGCTGCCGTGAAGCTGCAGTGGCGGCACCGACAGCAGCCATGAACCCTCCTGTACACAGAAAAAGAAAAAGGGAAACAGAAAGGGCGTGAGACATGAAATTAACATAAAGCAGGTCTTTCTTTAATGTTCACTGCATCAAACATCAAAATGATAGAAAAAGAAGAGAGTATACAGTGTGCACAGGTTCACCTATACTGGATGCTTGAGATTGGAAAAATGGTCTTAACAGTCAAGTGTCTGTGCCCACTATAGCCTCAGATTCCTGTTCTTGGCCAACAATGTTGGAAGCCAATGAGGTCTTCTGCTCTTATAACCCACCCATCTCAATATTCAATGTGTTCTGTATTGTAAGATGCTTTTCAGCTCATCATAGTTGTAAAAAGTGATAATCAGGGTTACCGTAGCCTTCCAGTCAGTTCGAACCATTCCCTTGTGACCTCTCCCATAAATTATTTTCCACCTGCAGAACAGCTGCTCAGTAGATGTTTTTTTCTAACATTCTGTGTAAATTCTAGAGACTGTTGTGTGGAAATCTCCCAGGAGATCAGCTGTTTCTGAAATACCTAATCCAGCCTGTCTGGCACCAGTCATGCCATGTTCACAATAATTAAGATTTCCTCATTTCATCATGACACTCATGGGCTGTATCTGTATTACTCATACTGCTATATGATTGGCTGATTGGACACCTGTGTGAATGTGCACATGCACAGGTGTTCCCTATAAAGTGAATGTAAGCTTATATTTTTATGCACATAAGAATGCACATAAAGATCATTCACTCCACACCAATGAAACATCACTCAACTGAAAAAACCTTGTGCTTAGACTCCTGCTCCTCTAAGTGAGGTCTGGATTACTTTAATGCGGTATTAAAGTAGTGGCCCGCTTGCTCAGCTCTTTTCACCTGAACAATGATTCGTTGTTCTGTTTTCTTTTTAACAAATAAAGAGCAATATAATAGTGAAAAAGTGCCAAGCTATCCACAAATGTGCAGTAAGTAAATAAGCTGTACTTTACGTAAATGAGTAGGTAATATTACTCCTGGAATTCCAAATGATTTCCTTCGTGCTTGGCCTTCCTGTCTGCCATCATCCATTACAAGTCAATGCAACCAAATACTCATCTAAATTCAGCAAACAAATAAAGAAGAAAATCAAACCTGGCTTAGAAAGCTTCTGTTTATTTTACAATCATTCATTGCTATGGGTGGACTTCTGCCACTGATCAATATCTTCATATCTTGTGAATCTGGGAGCACAGCAGCAGGGCCTGGGATGATTTCAATGTTAGGTAATGTAAGGTTTCAATATAAAAGCAATCCTTAATGCACTCCCTAGCTTGCTGAAACAAACTTTAGAAATATTAGGTTTCGTTTCCTAATAGGGCTTGGCCTAGTGGTTACCAGTAAGCATATTCAGAGTTTAAAAAACACAAACCCTGTTTCCAAAACACTTTATAACAATGTAATAAAAACTGAAATCTGTAATTTCCTAATTCACTTAAAGCTTTATTTAAGAGAGAAAAGACAAAGACAAGAATTTCAGTGTTTTCAATGATGAACGTTTTTAATTCTATTTTTTTAATATATACTAATTTAGATATTGATGGACAGAGGCGTGTTTAACACTGGGTCACATCACCTTTTCTTTTAATTATACTTTTTCATCATTTGGGTTTGGGACATCTTTTCAATAGGAGACAGATCTGGACCGCAGGCAAGCAAGTTAAGCACACAAGTTAAGCTCTGCGTCTACGAAGCCACACTGTTGTAACTCCTGCAGAAAGAGACCTGGCTTTGTCCCGGAAAAATATGGCATCTTGAATACAGCACGTGTTTCTCCAAAATACCAGTATCAACACCAATGGTACCTTCACATATATGCAGATCACCCATGCCGTGGGCACCGATGCACCCCCATGCCATCACAGATTGCAGGTTGTTGCACTTTTTGTAGGTAACAGTCAGGATGGACTTTTTCATCTTTAGCACATAAAATCAGACATCTGTTTTTCCCCCAAAACAAGCTGAAACGTGGACTCATCTGACCACAGAAGAGTTTCCACTCTCCTTTGGTCCTCGGATGACTTCAGGCCCAGAGAACTTGTCTGCATTTCTACATAAAATTAATATACCTTTCCTCTTTGCATAATACAATTTCAGGTTGTCTATCTTGACACAGCAGTGGACTGTGTAAAGTGACACAGATTTTCCAAAGTACTCCTGAGCCCAGGAGGCTAAGTCCATTCCTGTAACATGATGGTTTCTCAAACAGTACCGCCTGATGGCCATGCACATTCAGCAGCAGTTTCCACCTTTGGCATTCATGCACCGAGATTTCCCCTGACTCCCTGATTATAAACTGTAGATGGTGAAAGACAAATTCTTTACAGTCTTGAACTGAGAACATTACTGACTAACTGACAATTCTCTCATGAAGTTTGGCACAAAGTGGTGAACCACGACCCATCCTTGTTTGCAAACACTAATCCTTTGGTGGATGCTCCTTTTATACTCGATCTTGATAATCTCACCTGTTACCAGTTAAATTCCTAACTGTGTAACTTCTTTTCCAGGACAGTTTTACTTGCATTACCTGTCTTCTTTTGCCTCTGTCACTTTTAGTCTGTTACAGGGATCGCTTTCTAAATTTGGTTATATTTAACAAATGGAATAGAATTGAAAACACTGAAAATCTTTTTTTGTCTTTTATCTGTTAAATAAAGTTTGCATAAATATAACAAATATAACTATATAAATATAACAGAAAATAAATATAAAAATACATATAAATAATGAATAAATTGAAAATGATACTCACAGCCATTTGTTGCTGACTAATGATGGCCTTTACATTTATTTCTGAATCAAAATGTATTTTGAATAAGTATCTTTTCCTTAACTCAGATCAGTTTACCTGTTATTTATTTGTTTCTATTTAGAACGAAGGAGATGTAGGCAAATGCAATAACTGAGTTGCTGTATCTTAATGGAATGTAGATAAGCATGACTGGAGGAAGCCTGAAGTGCAGAATCATTACAGATTTAAAAATCACATATATGCATCGTCATCGGTGACAGATTAAACATTAATAGCAAAGTAAAATACCATTATGAACTATTACAAAGAGAAGCTTTTTTCCTCCCAGACTCTAGAGCTCTGACAATTGTCCTACAGCAAAAAAGTTCCAGTCCAATTGTTTACTTTTTGGTACATAAACGT
>JAOVVG010000030.1:14667985-14688802 GCA_028566375.1 Leptodoras nelsoni | reverse complement strand
ATGCGAGTGTGAATGTGTGTGTGTATGAGCCCTATGATGGATTAGCGCCCTGTCTAGGGTTGGTTCCTGCCCTTGCGTTCAGAGTTGCCGGCTGGGCACCGGAGACCCCGTAACTGGGAATAAGCGGTACAGAAAATGACTGACTGAGTAGCAGCTCGCTCACTGGGACTTGGATGTCAAACACTCCACATAATCTAACATGATTATGAAATGGATTTTTTTTTTAATGTTGTTTAACAAAGTAAAATGTTCAATCATTGATATCGTGATTTTTTTTTTGTTAGGAGGTATTTATTGAATACTATGGAAGGAGTTTAAAGTGTCAGCGCTTGAGAGAGAGAGAGAAAGAGAAAGAGAGAGGTGGGGCGGGGAAGGGGGGGGGCTTAGCATTTGGTAAGGCAATGATGTTTATGACAGATATAACATTAGTGTGAATATGAACTAATGTCTCAGACATCCCACATGAAATCAAACTGTAAAGTTAGACCACTGTGCAAATCAGTGTGTTATAAGTGGAATAACACGCTCCAGACCAGGTGGTTACAGAATAACAATGCCCCCCTCACTGTACATAAATCATAAACCTACACAGCAAGACGCTCACTAACAGTCAATTGTACAAACAGAAATTTGTTGTAGATTCATGCATTCAGAATTCACAAAGCAGATCACATCCTAAACGATAATATTGCACTAAAGATTCATCAGCATGTACATGCACACATGGGAGCAGCAAGCTTTTACACACATGCACAGTCATTCACCATGTATATGAAACACATGTAAAGAGAGAAAAAAAAAGACTACGCGCACACAGCATAGGGTGTGAGGTGAGGAGTGGGGAATCTCCTGAGAGGCTGCACAGGTCTCGTTTCTCCTTCCTCGCTAGAAGCTTGGAATACAAACAAGACCTTATTCAGCATTCCTCCACACACCAACCAGGAAACAGCCACTCTTACTTTGCCCAGCGTCACTCTGCAGCCATGTGGAACAAGCAGCCCTGGGCTACATACACCAAGCCGTGTCAAACACTGCTGTCACACATGGTTGTGTCTGTGTGGTATGGGGGGCGGGGAAGTTCTGTCACATCACTGTGAGTAAATAACAAGCGCACCTAAAGAGTCTTTATGGAGACGCTCGCTCCAAAGTGAATCCATCTGGTACATAATATAAGATACAAGATTTGCTTAAAGTCACAGAAAATAGACCCTGTATTTAATTATGCACAAGAACCTAGATTTTCCCGAGGGGTACGACGGAAAAGCGGTGGCGCAATCATCCGGTGATCGTGAGTTCGAATCAGGATGATGCCGTAGCTACATGTGGGCAGGAGATCAGACGGCAAAATTGGCCATACTCTCAGGAGAGGCAGGAAGGGAGGGGTGTGGTATACGCTCTCTCCCATATCAATCAGAGCAACTCTAGCCAATCATGGGCATCTGTGAGCTTGTGAATACAGAAGGTGAGTGAGGGCGCGCTCAGAGGTGCGTCTCAGAGGTCTCATGATAGCCTTCGCCCTTCCTGAGTGGTAGCCGTTATGTGATATGGGCGAAATCCTGATGGGTAGGAATTGCACATGACCAAAATAGCAGATAATAAATTACTGTCGCAGAAGCGGTGTTTCAAAGGAAGAGGCATTTCCATAAGAAAATGATATATATATAATGATATGAGAATAACTCTCTCCTTTGCCAAGGAGGTTATGTTTTTGATGTGGTTGGTTTGTTTGTTGGCTTGTTGGTTTGACTTTCAGCATGATTAGAAAACCTACCAGGCCAACTGTCCAATATTGATTGACCCATTCAAATTTTCAACATCAACCACCATGAGATGCTACACTACAGACCATCTTGTTGGACTTTAAGCATCATATTTAAAAAAAAAAGAAAAAAAAAAAAAGGATGCACCTTTTTCCTAACCAGCTGTTTGTATGCATTTTATTTGGTGTGAGGATCTAAACCAACAGCCGCAGCCTTCTTCCCTCATTTCCCTCCGTTTTAACATGTGGTGGCTGAACATAAAGTGGTTCAAACACCGTGGCCAAAGTCTTTAAACCACTGCCATGATTACTGCTGTAACACTACTTAACCTACACTGCAAGAAAAAAAAATAAAAAATACAGCACCACCCTTTTGCAATCTGTCTCTAAAATGCTGGAGTTATTTAAACCATTAGACCAGTGCATGTGTTTACGTCAGTGTGCTCATAAATAAAATATAATAACAATAATGAGGTCTGGAACATGCAATAACATAAATAATTTATGCTATCTGGGTAAATGTAAAATACTCTCAGATACTCATTGCATTACTAAACTCAGAAACAGCACCTTCAGTGGGCTATTTAAACCCTCCTAAATGTTAAGATGTAAAGAAGAAAAAAAATCACCTGTAAGCATCTGTTTTAGGTAGAAGTTGTTGGGAGGTAAATAAAATATAACGTATTACCATGAAGAAAGTGGACATGGTACTTTGCTGATAAGGAGGTTGTGTAAGCAGTGTGTTATAATGTCAAACACAGCAGGGATAAAGAGAGTAGCTGTACTCGCACGACGTGCACGCTGGATTTAACAAAGTGAATTTTTTTACTTAAACAGGCAAATATGAATTGCGGTACACGTCAAATCCTTTTTATCTATAAATCAAACCACAACATGCCTGTAAAGTATGGCAGAAAATACCCAAATAATTGAGATCTTATGTTGAGGTAGTGCACTACGACGCCCGTCCTTGAGGAAAGCATTCCCCATAAAGCTATTACGAGGAAAACCATTTCTCTATAATGGCTTAGGGGATTTCATACAGAAAATTCTCCTCCTCTCACACACACACAGTTATTTGGCTTAAAGGCAAGTTAAATCAAAACCAATGAAGGGAACGTTTTAAAGGCAGATCAAATTACCTGATGTTTAACATTATGTATTTATTCTGCAGCGTTACTTCACTTAAGGCATGGAGCAACAGTGAGGGAAATCTGTTGCTTATTAGTACGAAAGCAATATTGGTGCATCACGACAAGAGATAGTCTAATCACATCATGCATGATTTGATTATCTGTAATCTTAACAATGGCTTCAGCATCCCAGCCTCTGACTGAACACTGCTGAGGCCTAAACAGAATAAAATGAGCTTGAAGATTAATGTGCTCATTGGTGCTGAGAGATCATTGCCTTAATTCATGGCAGTCGGTGCCGTTTTCAAAAAGATGGCTCAAGTCATTAAAATAAAAGTGACTTGCATAAAATAATTCGATCCTTTTAACATATTGACTGTCAGTGTGCTGTTACCTGTAGTGACGGAAAATTTCCTCCTCCACTTCGGTGTAGAAGTTGCATTTGGTGCAGGCGTACTCGCCGTGCTGGCCGCGGCCGCCTCCGTCACCTGCCGCCTCGTCTTCAGGCTTGGCTTCCAGCAGGGCGCGGGGAGCATGGGCGCTGTCGTAGTGCAGCAGCAGCAGGTCCAAGTCGGAGGAGGAGAAGGTGCACTGATCGCACAGGTGGGTGACCGAGGCCCTTGGTGGTGGTGTGGCACTGCCGATGGGTGTTAGCTGCAGCAGGAGCATGGCACAGTGCGGGCACGAGCTCCTGCGACATGCAAACGGGTACGAGACGTCACCTAGGTGCTTGTCGGGGCTGCAGAGGCCACGCGGGCACAGCGGACAATGCTTGATCGCGCACTTATGGATGCTGTGCGCCCTCTGGTAGTGACGCAGTAGCGGAGCCACCATGATCACTTCAGCCCCGTGGTTCATGGAGTAGCGGAAGTCACAGAACTGGCAGTTGTAGCTGGTCACCACCGTCTCTGAGTCAGCAACTGTGCCTGCCTTGCCGCTCTGGGTTTCCTTCCTCTTTGCATTTAGATCTCCCTCTCTGACTTTTTGCTCCCTCTCTCCCGGACTGCTGTCTAGCCCTGCAGCCTGGCAGTGGCGCTTCTCATAGTGCTCCAGCAGTCTAGAGGAGCTGGACGCCTCGCAGCTAAAGCTGCAGTACTTGCACCAGTAATATGCTGCTGACACGTCAGCACCCGTGGGCCGGATCGGTACGGAGTACCCAGCTACCGAGTCGTCCTCTGCTCGGACCGCCACCCGCTCGGCCCACGTGCCTGGCTCCTCGACTCCTGACCATGGAGACCTGCAGTTCCCCTTTGCCTCCACAGCCTTGTCTTCAAGGCTAGCAATACCCAGAGGTGGGTTCTTCATCTTGTTTGGATGGGCAGCCAGGAAGTGCTGCTCAAGCTCCACTGACGAGCTTCCCATGTAGGTGAAGTTGCAGAACTTGCAGCGGAAATACTTGGTGTTACCCTGACAGTCTGGTGTCTTCCTACCAATGCCTATGAAGGTGCCCGCTAATGTCACCTGGTAGCAGGAAAAGGGGAAAGAGAAGAAGGAAAAGGAGGGGGGTATAAATGAGAAAATGAGAGACAGAAAAAAAAATGCATGGCTTCAGAATAATACTGGCACATTATACTGCAGACAACAGATGGATAGTTTTCAGTAAAGCTTCCAATCTGACAGAAGCAGCACAGTTATCTCTGCACAAAGGCGAATCATGCTGCCTTTAATGATTGTATCACTTTTCTGTGGGAATTTGAAAAGCTTTCAGATCAGGAACAATTTCAAGCTTGTGACACTTTCTTAGTCATGGAGTAACAGTGCATGAAAATGCAAAATGGCAGTGTTTAGTTTTCCTACACGTGGATATGAATACAAAGGAGGCATGAGATGATTGATTCAAGTGAATGCTTAGGCATTAGGGTACAACTAAAAACTGCTCAATTCATAATTCTAAACTGAGAGACCAAATAAAAATGAAATAGGTTTAGAGGCATGTTAAATACACACACAAAATATCTCAAGATAAAATATCAAATTCAATATGTGTATACTTATTATTATTATTGTTGTTGTAATTATTATTAGATCGTGTTTGTCAGTGTTCAGTGGCAGAGAGACCTTTAGCCTCACATGCTCTGTAAAATTTCACCTCCAGTGTGAAGACTGCATCACACACCACTGTGCATGCCTCTGTATAGTCTTGTTATTACTAGCAGCTGTAGGGCTATATGTTTAGGAGATGATTAAACAAATCGCTGCACCTGTACTTCCTGTCAGGCTTCTGTTCCAAACATTCGCATACATCACAGCTGTGCGAGAGCTGCGGACTCGATCTGATGTTTGGATTCAGTCCACGAGCACATCCACTGCATTATTAATGTATTCATTTTGAACCAGGTGAGCCATGAGCAGGAGCATTTTATTCTCTTTTGTGAGAAAATGAGTTTGCTCCTATATGTAAATGCAGCTAGCCTCATGTTTTTAGTTCTGTTCAGTCAAAGGTAACCAACAGCATGTAAAAAAAAAATGAAAGATGATCGCAGCAAATGCTAATAGCAGTGCTTTTTGAGATGCTTTTAGAACATCTGCATAGGAGAAATGCCAGAAAATGGACTTTGGGGCAAGCAACACATAAAATCACATAAAGAGTGACTGATCGTACACTCCTGAGAGTGGCACGGAGCACATTCGGCCCTGCAGGAGGGTCTCTCCTTGTTCATTATTGTAACACTAGCTAATCCAGGACATGTGTTCACGGAGACAGACTAGAACAGTTAGCGCTCTCTTCCAGACATGCCGCACTGCGAGCAGTGCTTCGCTGCAGAGGAAGCCCATATTAGGTTTGACTCAGTCTGACTGGTATCCGTCATAAAAAGAAGGAGCGCTTTAATTTAAAATGGAAGAAAATTGCATCACGAATCATATTCGGTGAACACTGCAAACAAGCTGAGAGAAGACTGCAAGAAGACAAGCAAGAGAAGACTGGTGGCGTTTTTCTGGGTGAAAAACTGCACATGAAAAGAGTTGCACTGAGGAACCGCAATGTGTCCCAGAAGCATTCATGTTTCAGGGATGTATTTATCGACAGGTCATGACCTAATCTTCCCTGCACAATACACAAAGCTCACAGCAGGCAAACAGGCCTTAATTCTGAAGTTCATCATCAACTGGAAATCAAATAATAACCAACTGAACAGAGTGCCACTTAAGATATTAATCTGGAATTAGATTTTATTACTTTAATAATAAAACCTAAATTAATACTTTTTGTCATGTCTTCAGTACATTATTTTAAAAGCATTAAAGTACTTTATTTGTTTTTTCCATGCCTACTTCTTACTGCTTCTGTGTTCTGCATGTATTCTTACTACTTATACAAGTATCTAATGAAACTGTACTGATGCTATAATGTCACAGTCTTATTGCAAATTTGCAACTTTGAGACTGTCTTTTTTATTTTACATTAGAAAAAATATATATAAATAAACCAGATTCATTTCCCAGACATTTAATTTTAATTCTCCTGTTAATTTGTGTTTATCCTAAACATGCATCCATTGTGCATTAATACAAGTAAGAAATACAATAATCAGAAAATCTTTTTTTTTCAATCAATTTTTTGCTTACTAAAATTCCTAGACTGCTTAAAAACAGGATCTTAATTTATATTTAAAATATAAACAGTGGAGAAAAACTAAGGTTTTCTATCTACAAATATATGTTTAAAAGAAATACAATAAAAGTATATTTAGCATTTAGATCATTTCTGGTAATCCAAAAGAAAGAAAGAAATGTGGGGAAAAGTCTGGCCTGCTTCAGAAGCGGAGTAACATTAAAGTCATTACGGCCCGTTGGATGGAGCCGCTGCCAAACGGGCCCGGCATGGCGAAGGCCAAGCGCCACCCTACGGCTCATTCTGTAGGAACAGTGGAGTTAAATATGCCAGTCAAACAGTAAACACGACATTGGTGAAGTGGAGAGCAAAACCACAGTGAAAGCTGGGCAGATAAATAGCTATGACATCTGTTCATTACCCATCGTTTAAAATAAATTGACTCTCCTGTTTTTACTGGCTCCCCTTGCCCGACTTCCCTACGCTCTTTTTCCCCTCTTTTCATTGGCTAAATGAGAATTCGCAGTCATTGATATTACAGCATGGAAAATTCCATTCGGCATGAATACTGAATAAAGATTTATTATTCCTTTTTTAAAGGTTTACACAGTATAATGACAATTTGTGAACCTGGAAATTGAACAGAAAAAAAGAAGACAGAGGCATTTAAGGAACAAAACAGAGCTTTTCTGGTTCTTGAAAGTATTTATGAAGATGAAATAAGCTTCGACAGCTTCTGCTTGTAATTTTAACTTGCCTCGGTAGATAAGCCCATAATTACTATATTCATAAAATACATCATGCATATACGTTTAACAGCAGTCGACAGTTTTTGAACTGTATATTGTTGAACAGTGAGGATTTTTATTTTGGTTTTGTTTTGTGGGTTGTTTTCAGAGGAAATTCTGTTATTCTGCTGTAACAGGGTCAGTGTGTTTGTTCCGTGTTTTATTTTAAAAGCACATTAGGCAGTGATTACCTGAACATCGTAGGTGCCATTGAGTAGCGTGGCTCTGGGCGAGCCCGGGTCAGCGGTGACGCCTGGGTTCCGGCTGCCGTCTTTGCCCTGGCTTTGACTTTGAAACTGCGGCATGTTGTGCAGAGCAAGGATCCTGCTGTCAAGCTCAGCGTCGTGCCGTGTGCGGTTGTGCAAGCCCAAGTGGTACTTGCGGAAATGCTTGATGAGGTCGGCCGGGTCGTTGCCGTAGTAGCCGTACCCGCAGATGTTGCACTTAAAGTCCTGTAGCTTGGGAGAGGAGGAGGACGAAGAGGAAGAGGAAGGCGGGGGAGCTCCGCTCTCAGCTCTCGGAGGGCTTGAGGCCTCGTCACTAGGCCTGTGTGGCTGAAGTGGGTGGAGAGGGAGCCGAGGGAGATCAGGCCCGTCCTCCCCCTCTATGTGAAGGCTTTCGGAACCGTGCGGCACTAGAGGACTGTGGGTAGGCTCTCTTTCCTCACCATTGCTGGCGCAGCTCTGCACAATGACGCACCCCTCTGGCCCCCTGCGCAATGACAAATGTCTCTGTGTGTCCACTCCACCCTTAATGGCTTCACCCTCTCCATCAGGACTTTGGCCACGGTCTGATCGTGTAGGGGAGGCATCGGTGTTTTCCGCTTGCTGATAATGAAAGCCAGGAGTGTCTGGTTTGACGGAGCTCGGGGAGCCTGGCTCTGACCGCTCCTCTGGTACCGAGGCCTCACTGCCTGCTGCCTCGCCACTCTCCGGACCCGCAGCCTCCGCTACCGCCGCCGCTTCACCTTCGTCTTCCTCACCACCGAAGCTTCTCAAAGGGGGATTCTTTTTCCGCACCATATCTGAAATCCAGCAGGAGACAGAGTGCAAAAGTTAAATGACGTTTAAAGCAAAACAATTACCATATGGCCGTTGGCACATTTTTATGGTCAGCGGCGCCTGTTGTCCACATTCAATAGTCTCGATATAACCTTCTTGACTGTTCTTTCATTACCGCCCAAAAAAATGCCTGAAAGAAGTGATTTGCTTACAGTGTGCCTTCCAATCTGTCTTCCAACTCAGCCCTCTAATATCAGTGACTCTGGCAGACGCCAGGCTTTGTTGATGATATTTTAATGAATAAAATGTGTTCGTTCGTGTCATGGATTTGGCATAAAGGGCACACATTTTACCCAGTGTACCAAGTCACCCAGATCTATGGAAGAAAAAAATATATATACACACACATAATTTATAACCTAGCTTGTGAAAATAAAGTACCAGCAGCATTCCCTGAGCTCACAGCCACATGTTTGCTCCCTGAAGGTTAAATTCTGCTCAGAAATTCTCATTAAACAAACTTTTCTTTGACATAAACTACACTGAAACAAATTGTCTAACAGATTTATTATGCATGCAACTGAACACCACTTAGCATTTAGTTCTTGTTATATGTATATGTGTGTGTGTGGGTGTGGGTGGGTGTGTTGCTTAGTTTCTCTCAATCTCATGATTTAACTAATTTGGGACCAGTCTCATTTATTCAGAAAACGATATAGAGCAATTTCCTAATTTAGGCTGTAAAGCAAATGGGCATTAAATAAAGCAATTTATGTTTGCTAGAGAGGCAACGCCTTAACCAGGGCTGTGTTAATAGGAGCCTTAGGAAAATCTAATCTCAACCAACAGCTCATAAATTTCACCACACCCCCATCTATCATTCCATCGCCAATTCTTTTCACAATTCTTACTTCGACATGAGATGTGATAAAGTCAAAACACACACACACACACACACACACACACACACACACACACAGACATACAGTACATCAGCAGTGCTTTTATTAAAATTGATTTATGGGAGATATCAGGCTGAAGGTTGAAGCCTTTCTTGTTTCTGTAGTCACAAGATCACATTCCTAAAGCTTCCAAACTGCACATTATTAGTGGCATGGCACAAAGCATCATATTAAAGCAATGTCTGCAGGGCAAGATAAACCCACTTTAGTGACATGATGACTGATCTAAAGTGAGCGCCAGTGGTGAGAATGCTGCGCATAAACAGAAGCTTCATTCCAGCTCGTCCTGGAAAAGCATGGCTCGTTTTCTTTCTTTTTTTTTCATTTCAATAAACTCTTGATCAGTGTAAGCTCGTGCAAAATTTATACAGCGACTTTAATCAAATATCAGATGGAGAACTCCTTTAAACCATTGTTTATTACCTGAATCAAAAGCTCTTTCTTTCTCATTACCTCCCCCCTCTCTCTCACACACTCGCACTCTTTTTCATTTTAAAAAAGAACTTAGGCATATGTGGGTTCATCAGACCAGGTGATTTACCATAAAATGTCTTCGCTGGAAAAGAAAAAATGCAATCCTTGATATGCACAAGGTAATGACATTAAAACTCCAGGGGGAAAAGTAAGACAATGGCGTTCCAATCCGCCTTCAAAAGACAGGATGATCTACTTTTATAGCAATAGCTTGCAGGCGATCGTGTCACAGTCAATTCAGATCACTGGCTCCCTTTTGAGTTCTTGCCCCTTACATTATTCCGCTCCTCATCTGTTACTCTGCCTTTCTCTCAGTAATATGAAAAAAAAAAAAGAAAAAAAAGGGAATAATTGATTTTCTTAATTAAAAAAAGAGCGCCTGAATCAGCAGTGGGTTTATTAGAAGTAGAACTCCGCTAATGCAGTCCAGTGACGAGTCACAACTCACTGAAAGGTGCCCTGAGAGACGGAAAAGCTCCAGCGAGTACCGACAGCTGTTTCTACCGTGCCCGGGTGTTTAGGATAGGGCAAAGAAGAACAGTCAACAAACAGGAAGGGGACACCGGCATGCTAAGCTCTGTGGAGGCGCTAGAAAACAAGGCAGGAGTAAAGACCCGCCCGTGCAGTGACAGGCTTTTCATCGATGCTCTAAGTGACAGGGTGAAGAGAGACGCTCTTGCTGGATTTCTTTCGTTTACCGAAGGCGTGCACGCCCATCAAACCTCACAATGAGGCGAGTCGATGTTCGTACGCTGTCAAAAGCTCGGATGTCGAGATCAACGAGCTTGAAGTATTTTCTGACTCAGAGTCGTACTTTGGTGCTCATGTCAATAAACAAAAGAAAACAAGGACTGTTGTATTTGTAAAACAGCTCAGAAATTTAGGCGGCAGATGAATAATTATGTTACGCACACAAAATAGCTAGAAATGTACAGTTCTTCTAGGAGGTTCTGAAACCAGAAATAAAACAGAACGGGATGTACTCTTGTGGGTTTTTTCTCCGTAATTAAGAACTATTACTTTTGGAAAGAATACAAACGCAGGTAAGCAATAATAAGCAGTAAAACACTTTGGGACTTGCTGTTAATATAAAAGAATCACCTTCAGGTCTGTGGTGTCACAGCAGCCCTTTCCTTTCCTTGATTAGTTTCCCCGTTAGTCCTGAAGTGTTTTATTCAACAGCAGCGCCTTTTCATTTATAAAAGAATGACTCAACATATTCGTTTTCATTTATAGTTATCACTCATTATAAGAACAGATAGTTCCAGCTGACTGGACAAGAGGCACTCCATGTGTGCTGATATCAGAGTACAACAACATTATACACGCATCTCTCTGCTTTACAGGTGTGTTCTATTAACTCTTAATTAATCCACATTAACGATCATTATCTGTCTTTTATTATAAGAAACGTATAAGATTCTAAAACTCTGTACTGCATAGATAAACATATTTCCACAAGCAACTTTTGACTTAAATGTATTCCATTTCATTTATTAAATTATTAGTTGATTTCCTCAGCAACAGCACACCTACGCAGAGCAACGAAAATGTTTGCGCAGGAAAATGTTTATGTGTTGCTTGGCAACAGTCTACTCCCAGTCCAGTTGCAGATCTATTTGTGCTGGTGGATCCAAATAAACGATTATATAAACAAACAAATCGTAATCTGTCACTGCTTATTACTGTTAACTAATAAAGGGTGCTTGTAGAACAGTTGCATAAAAGCGATATCACAGTTGAGCTCGTGCTGTTATACTGAAGATCAGCAAGGACGTGCTTACGTTCAGCCTGCGACCGAATCACGGCCGTGCTGATGTTCAGTGATCTCAGCTCTCCCTCTTGTGTGATACTGCTTAATTATAGCGTCACACAATCACCCATGTAATAGCATTCACTTTCACTTAAAGCTCGTCATGTCCTCAATTCTTCGACTTCCCCATAAAGAAACGATTTGTTACAAAGCACTGACACTGGAGACTCCTTTCATAAATATTGTTACCTCTCCTTACAGGACGTTTCACTGCACCAACAATTAGACACACTTTTTAACATATTCTTGATTATATTATATAGAGTATCCACCCTTAATATGCGTATTACCGTAATACTGTAGTGCACCCTGTGTCATCCATGTCAACTACTTTTAAATTTAGACCTAAATGAACAACATATGAGACAAAAACGAGCACGTTACCGACGGCCGCCCGGATCCTGGACAATAACTCACATGTACATGCTCTACTCTGCATGACATCTCACAGGAGCTGACATCTTCCCCGGGTACCACAGCCAGAATCCTGACATGCTGGCAATATATCTTGCTAAGATCATCCAGGCCCACTGAAATCATCTGCTTTCTTTCTCTGAGCCCATAGGTCCAAGCAGATACACAGAGAGCCGGAGAAGGCTGCTGTAAACACAGTGATGTGCATGAACGCCTGTGTACATAAACACTCCGAACGTTACGGCATTCTTTCGCAATCGAGCAATTTAGCGTGGCTCTAAATAGACTTGCTTGTATGTTTTAATCAGCGAGCCTGAATTACCGGCCTGGTACATCCAAAACGCAACACCTCTATACGAAGTGTGTGAAATCTGCGGAAGTCTGATTTAGGTCTATTAACATGGTGTGTATTTTTGTTGCCTTCTCTCTATGGTTTTCTTGCCTCAGGAGGATCAAACATGAATACATATCCCAAAACAACCTGGAGAACCCCAGGGAGTGGGAAAGTCTGCTTGAAGCAGTTATTAAAAAGAATGTCTAGCAGAAGTACATTTCACACAACACACACTGACTTGGTCTTGCTATGCTTGCAGGGACCTTCCATTGACACAATTATTACTGCAGCTCATTATTGCTAGGCATAACTCTAACCCTAACCCTAACCTCAGTAATGAAAAGGTACATTTTTGGCTCTTTTATTTTTTAGTAGAACAACCAAAAAAACTCTTCCCTCATGGAGATCAGACAAATGTCACCACAAGGTCAAAATGATCAGATATTCCTATCCTTGTGGGGATTTTTGTCTCCCCGCAAAGACATAAAAACATGCCCAGCCAAACATCCGCCTACCCACCCACACACACACACACACACACACACACATATACACACGCACGCATACTGCAGAAACTTTGCTGTCATGATCAGTCAGGCAGAGAATTGGTTCCCCAGACTTGCTGGATGATAGGACTCACTTTGCATCTTTTATTTACTGGTGTCACTCACTTATTTGCGAGGTCATAAACTACACTTTCCATAACCTTGCTGTGTGACCCATGCTGTAAGTAAGGTCTAATCCTTAATAACCCGATGATTTTAAAAGGATTGTTGTCTTTCGGGTGAGACAGCATGCGGCATCGCTAAGACATTAGCTCATTGGTTAAAGACGCCGCGATATTCACTCATCCGGTGTGTTATATGAACCGATCTTAAAAATTCATTCCGAACGCGACAGACGTTCTGCTTTCTCCCTTAAAACTACAGCGCGCTGCACGGCACACATGGCCAGTGTCCCCCTCTCTAGTTAGTCTAGCATACCATGTGAGTGCGGTCACGTCTAAGAGCGCGTTGTCGTAAAAACGTTCCCCCCGATTCCACCTTGCATCGTCTCTCTTGTTATTCCACCCATCTTTCATGATGTAACTGCCACGGAGTCTGCGGTAGAACAGGACCCGAGCGCCCCAATCTGTCTCCCTCTGGTGTTTAATCTCATTTGGAACATTAGGAATAAATCACATTAGTGTCTCAGTAGTAATGCTACGAGCATGTGTAGGGTCTATGGAAAACACATAGGCCCAGTCCTAGATAAACGGGCTGCAATTCATTATCATTAAGCCAAATGTCAAGAGGACGAATCTGGCTATGACTCAGTCTCCCCTCCTCCCTGCGCATAAAACAGGATAATCACTATGCCTTAACGCTGCATCTGTACACCGCAAGTGCTCGCTTTGTCTTAGAGCATTACAGATGATTGCTCAGTCCCGTAAGACCTTTTTCCTGTCCACTTACACACTTTATTAATCATGCTGATGAAGTGGCTAGGTTAGTTTCTTAAAAGCTAGGGGGGGGGAAGGTGTCCACACAAATACATACATAAACACTGGTTTACATTTCAAAACAAAAATCTGCCACAAGGAAAACACACTTCTCCAGTGCAGACATTTTCCTCAGATAATCTCCTTGTTAGCTCCGTCAGTAATACAAAGACCCATTTGTGTAGAAATACAAACATATCCTCCCACTGTAATTGGAAGAGCAGGTTGTACACAATTTACACAAATTACACAGTACACAAATTGCACCCGGAACACATATGGTAAGATATACATGTTATTACACATACTGTCCATGCACTCGGCTTGGTAACTAAACGAGAAAGAAGATTTAAGAAGCGTTCTCACAGCTGCAGTACAAAATGATGAATAAATAAAAAATATCTCATAACAAATGACTTAAAAAAACTAGCCCCAAAAAAATGTGTATTGGAAAAGGAAGACATGCGTTTCTCCTTTTTTTTTTCAGCATTTGTCCAGGAATCAGCCATTTCTAACTTACAGACAGAATCCGCTCAATAATTCCCTCTTACACTTTGTTTGGAGAAATTTATCAGACTTTATTTGACAAACGAGATCTCGACCAACCGTGTCATTCACAGTCCAGTCTGCTGCTGCTCCTCAGAGTGAGCGCGGGGCAGCATGATTCCTGCCCTAGTGCACTTCTAACCATAAATTCCCATTTTTGAACAATAGGTGCAATAATAATGGTCGCAATACTAATAAATCAGAATTTCCTTAGTGAATAATAATTCATAATTTCATTAGTAAATTTCGCCCGGAGTGCCTCCTGAAGCCGGATTTCGGACTCGGAAGTCAGAACAATAAGTGAATAAGCTCTAATTATATACTGTGTATTCACACAACAAAATACAATGAAAAACAAGCATGCCTGTCACTCCCTGATTTTGCCAGAAGTTCAGAAGAAAGTCCAGAAGTCCTGCCTGCAACATGCATGAGCAGCAAGAATAGTTTCATATGTTGTTTTTTTATAGCTCATATTATGTACACGGTGCTGTTCTATTCCAATTAAATAAATATAAAATACAGAACTTAGACAACTATATTTATATTAACCATTTACTAAATTATAGTATTATTTTAATTGCTACTCTACCATTACAGAAAATAGTATTTACAATTTACTGTCTGCTTTACTACAATATCTGAAGAGATCATGACTCAGCAAAAATACTGATTATTATTATTATTAATAATAATAATGATCTCATTAAACAAAAAGTTAAAATCTACAGGTGTTGAAAGTTCATTTTATGCAAAGGCTGACAAAACATAAATGATCAACCGGTTTTCACACAATAACCATACGTTCTTGTTGATAAACAGTTTTAGAACAGATTTATCAGATGTATCTCTCTGCTAATACTCCTGCTCGGTCTCTCGCTGAAAACACTGTGTGTTCTTTGTGCCATAAAATGTTTACGTGTGAGCGGTACAAACCGCTTGGCTTGTGTGTTGCGGATATTGTGCTTGCATGTGGCAGAACTAAGGACTGCCTTCTGTGCCTTCTTTCTTATTTTATGGTGTTTTGAGCTCAGCCTCATAAGTGTTCTGTAGTTGTCTGTATTCTGAAAGAGCAAGCACAACAAATGTTTTCCTGGACACATCCATCTTGGTTTTCCGACTCCTTGTACTGGAAGTTGGTTACCTCGGGTGTGAAGTCATACCCAGCTCCAACCTCTGAGGTGAATTAAATGCAGCATAACTGTATGGATCTATGTGGGGCAGTGAGTGAGCTGCACTGCGTTTGCACAAAGCAAGCAAATTACTTGTACATCAGCTTATCTGTCAAAAAGCAGCAATTTTTTGTTGGTCAGTCAAAAGAACTAATTAGTACTTGACCTGAATATTAAATGTATGGGCTTGTGAACGAGGACGTTATGATGATTATCATGTTTTTAAAGGCTTATATACAGTATCTGGTGCCCCTGTGGACAAGCTGCCACTGGTGAGGACTGACTAAAGACCTCCATTATTGTGGGTGCCAAGTATGACAATAATTTAAACTCAGGTAGCTTATTAAACTTAACCACACTCACTTATTCAACTTCTGAATTTCATTCAAGTTTATGCAAAGTAGTTTTCTTAATCATAACATTTATTGAAATTATGATTATTAGGTAATTATTTATTTAGAATTCACATGCATGCTGCATACTAAACACTACTTTTTGTCCTCCTGCCCTCTGCTAGGTTTATCGCTACTGAGGCCTTACTACAAAGGATATCCATGCACTTTCTTGACTGCTTATACAACAGCGCATGTTCAGTGCCGTGGCAGCTTCTGCAATCTGCACTAGAGATCTGGAAATCTAATAAGCAATGGAGAAGTATGTGTCTAATGTAAACAAGCACTGAGAAGATACATTTTCACTTTACAGCCTCTTTGGAGACCAAAATAATCCCAGGACTTTTACTTGACAGGCCTGCAGGGAGACGGCTCTCCTCAAATGCACGGAAGGAAAGACAGGCACGGATCAACACAGAGAGCCTGGACGTTGTAGAAGAGCCTATGCAAATCCCCTCCCATTCACACACAGAGCATGGAAGAATAAATCCAGCCCTGCCAGTGCAACACTAAGGCCTTTGAAGGAGGCTCGGTCTGCCAAAATCTGTCTCCACACAGGCGTTCTGACTCACCAATCTGCACAACACCCAATGTTCCACGCATTCAGAAATCCCTCCAAGAAGGAAAAATACACTCTGATGAAGACTCTGAGAAAAGATAATACTAGGTTTGTTGCTGAATGTATACATGCGTATAGACGTATAGAGTGGATTTATTATTGCATAGCTAAATAAGAAAAATGAAGCCATACATGAAAAAAGGCTAAGCATATGCCAAAGAGAACTGCACTAACAAGCCAGAGGTGATACGTACTTCAATAATCCTGACTGAGGCGTGAAATAGAAGTCTGATGGGTCGGGTCAAACTTTCAAAAAGTCTGCACCAGGCAATATCTTTTAGCTTTGACACATTGACTGCCTGCCTACATGCTTCTTCCTCCTTGTCTGTTTTTTTTTTCCCCAAACCTCACACACCCTTGAGAGTTGAGAGAGTAGAGAGAACTAAAAGCCTGCAGGGTATGATTGGGAATTCATTCCTGTGTTTTTTGTGTTGGAAAGGTCCACCGTTGAATGTCTGCCTCTCTCTCTCACTCACACACAGAGACAAATGCAAGGAGGTTGGGTAGAAGCAGATGATAAGCCCACACACTTTAATAATCAGGTCTGTGACAGTACAAGGCCCATCGCCCTTAAACTGTACACAACATGATCACGCACAGGGAGGGGAGAGAATGGGAGAGCGAGGGAGATTAAGAGAGTGGGAGCTTATGGAGAAGGGAGGGAGGCGGAATGGCATGACAAAAAAATAAAAGAGCTTTTTTTTCCCCATAATTCTACATACCACTGTTTTTCCCTTCATCCTTCCATGAGTGTAAAAAGATACCAAGCTCAATAAGAACAGGCTGTGACAAACTCTCTTTCTGTGACTTTTTATGTGGCATGTCATCAAGCGCAATGCAAAAAACAGCTCTCTCTCTTTCTCTCTCTCCGTCTCTGTCTCTGTGCACGCATCACACAAACAAGTTCATGTTTATTCATGAGCACACATGTTCGCATCAGAGAGTCAATGCTAAGAACAGTGCCTTTAGTCGAATGAGCTAGACAAAGCCCTGTGTCCTGATAAAAAGTGATATATAGTCTTCCTAAAACACTCAGGAACTAAAACGTCCAGACCTCCTCACTCAATTTTAACGAAATGGTTTCCACTGTGCCAACACTTGCGAGACCAGACAATCAGGACCTATACAGTGTACACAGCAACACTAATTTTTTATATATATTTTTTTTTTCAATTAAATGAAATCAATCAATTAAATGAGCATTATTTTTTATATTTTTTATATGGTTCACTCTTTCATCTTTGGAAAGATACAATCACACACTTCTTTCCCTCAGAGGTGTGCGAGATCTCAGGCCACACAAGCATTGCGCAGAGCAGAAATGAATCTCGTAACACATTTCACAAGTCCGGCGTGAGAAAGTGACAACCACAACATCGCAAAAACACAGACAAGTGCGAAGTTACTGTGCATCAGTGTGATTTCCACCTGAAGACATTGTCCAAATTCACTGGCTATTCTAAAAAAATAAGTAAATAAATAAATAAATAGAAATTTTGCCTCACAAATCCTCGCATCAAAATCATTTCGCATTCGAGGGAGAAACTCGGCAGTTTGCTCACACCGGCAACAATGCGGCCCTTTCATTCTGCACGTGACGTCGGCTGTACTAGTCACCTCATTCTCGCGCTCCTTCACAACTACCTGTCTAATTCACGAGTTCAAAGTCTAGCTGTAATTAAAGACAGTTTTCTACTGGCCTCTATTCTAAGCACCCCCCCTAGCATGGGTCATTCCTCATGTGCTGCTAGCCCAATAACTGCCCTCCAGTCAGAGAAGACCGAGGGTAGTGGACAGTGAGGGTGGGGGGGAGGGCGGAGGGTGTTTGGGACAGGGGGTTGGGGGGGGCTTTGAGGGGCCTCGTCTCAATGACCTGGCCTCTGTGCACTCAATCAGCGCACCCTGCAACCGGAGACAACACAGAACAACTGCTTCCCTTACACTTCCTGTGATCACAGGGCTGGAGCTGCCAGCCAGGGCCAGGGATCACGCGCTGCAGAGAGAGCAGCAGATAACAGGCTTCCGTCAACCCCGTGGAGGGTGTAAAAAAAAAAAAGAAGAAAGAAAAAAAAAAAGGGGGGGGTAGAAATAAAGAGGGGAAAGAAAAAAGAAAGATAGAGCTCAAAGAGACACTGAACTTGATTCTACCGATTTTAGTATGTAAAAAACAAGCGGCACACTACACGACTAGTCCATAGCATCGCTGTCTATAAACAGTGTATCCGCATTAGTCACGTTAAATCGAACGCTTTTAAGAATCTTTTCTATGTAATTTACACCCCTGTTTGCGATTTAAGATTTAAAAACTCTTTTATGGCATAGTGAATGGAATCATTTAAAGCAGCGCTCTTCATCAGGCACTTTTCACTCTAAATCTTCTGCATACCCATGTGTTTTCGTGTATGCTAGCTCAACAGGAGGTAGCTAATATTAGCCTCAGTTTTTCAAAAAAAGGAGACAGACAAGAGACAAAGACAGCGAGAAGGAGAGAGAAGGAGAGACGCGATGTCAAATGTCTTCAAGACAAAATCGAAAATTTTAAATGACACCAGGTTAAAAAAATGTTTATTGCCTTTAGTTTCATTCTGGCCATTGTAAGTATAATACAGTATAATGATTTCCGACTCCGGCAAACAGCTTGTGTACGTAAAAAAGCTTAAATACTGAAGGGTTTTTTTTTCCTCGTCGTTTTTTTAAAATAAATTCCATTACTCAGGAGGGTAATTCCATTACATATGTGAAACTCTTTAACGCTGCTGTCCCTAACTAAAAATACCAGCATTTAGCAACAGGAAAAAGGCTGATGTGAAGGCTGGTTGCTCAATATGCTGCCCTGTGCTGTTGATGTTCTAGCACTTCTGCTTGGACACTTCCATTCCCCCACTTAGCCTCTGATCCCGGCTGGCGCTGGAGTGATGAGGGCTGTGAACTTTCCTGTGAAGCACCTTCACACACACTTACAGGTCTACCTGCAAGCAGGACAACAGATTTCAGCTCCTCCTTTCAACCTCTCAAGTACAACAGTTATGAGGAGTTTTATTATTAATGAATGAATTAGTTTGTGTGTTTTTATTTGTTTATTTATTTTCTTCACCTCTTTGTCATTCCTGGCCAGGAACGGATGGCCGGCATGCCGAGATTTTCGGGTTTCCGAGATGACGAGGGGAAACATGAACATTGGAGAACGTTATTGAAAACAAAAGGTCAAAATCACATTCGTTCTCCTGCCTGTGGTGCAAAGTTTTTCCTACAATTCATAGCGAAGTGTTGCAGCTACAGTGTGAAACCGACAGCAAACCACAGACTCTGATGCATTTCCCCTCTGAGTAAAAGTCACACAGCGTTGCGACACAGCTATAGTTTCTCTAAAGGAGACACTGTCACCTTGTTCTCAGCAGTTTTCAACAAAACACAGATGATAAGCAGACAAAAGGGCAGAACCTGTTTACTGAATAAGACAGAGATCCGAACATCTTGGAGACGATTTCTTAAATGGGCTGTAATGGTAACCAGTGAAGATGCATTTTATTATTTGAGTATTTTTCCAGCCAGGTCCTCTGACTAAAGCTAATAGGATTTTTCTGATAAACTCACAGAAAGCCCTCGTTTCATGATCATATATCAAAAAAACATGCAAGTCATATTAAAATCTTCTACAAATCTGTTTAAGGTACATTTCTAGATACATGAGCAGCATTGCAACACTGCAATTGTATCTATACTAAGTGAAAAACAACTTGTGGTTGCTTTTTATTTTCCATAAACATTGATTTTGGTTTTTTTTTGTTTTTTTTCCTTCGATCATTTTTTTTGTTTCCATTTCCAATACATACCGGTATCAAAGCTCTGATCCTGATCTGATACTGACATCCTCTTTGTAGCCGAGCCGATTCTCTGCAAGCTTCTGTTGCCAAGAAATGCAAAATGTCAGGGGCGGAATAGCGGAGTGATTTAAGACAAGTTGTATCCTGTGTTCATGTTCGAGATCGATGTCACGTCATGTTAAATAAAGCGTTGCTGCTGTAAATATGTTGGTGGACCAGCCTAGAAAATAAGCCAGGCCAATATCAGCCTTGATACGGTGAATTACCACAGCCTTATTTAATTAACACACAGCCATCTCTCTATTCTCTTTATTATTTAGCTACATTTTATATGTACAAGGTAACCCGGGATCCGGGTGAAATTATCTTCTATTCGCTGCATATGCTTATTAGATAAGGGGTAACATAATGGCTTTCTGGAAGCTGCACTACATTCCCAATATAATGCCAGTTCCATATCCAGCCATAGGAAGAGCGTAAATCAAATAATCCCTTTTGTAAATTAACTACACAGACGGCAGATAATTTTTCAAATTATTAGACACTTTATATATCT
>JAOVVG010000030.1:14652181-14665693 GCA_028566375.1 Leptodoras nelsoni | reverse complement strand
ACTGGTTAAAATTAAATTATTCCAGAAGTAATGAGAAACGTGTTTGTGTGTGTGTGTGTGTGTGTGTGTGTGTGTGTAAAAGCCATTTGGGTCTGTACCATGCCTCTTAGTGAATGGAGCTCTCCAGGCTCAGGACATAAGCACCAACTCATCAATATGAGACTAATGGTAACATTATAGCGCGATCCTTATGCCTACATCAACACCCCGCTCTTGACACGACTGCCTCGCACCCGGGCAATCTGTATGCTGCAGTTGCACGAGTGCTCCAGGCCCGCGTTGCTGATTTACTGCATGGCTCAACTCTCTGGGAAATTGGTGTGGATTTGAGCTGCTGCTCAGAACCAGAACAGACCACAGAAAGCAAGTTTGGCCCCAAGAGCTCAAGCTGAAGTATCTTATGTTTTAGCCTGATGTGACCAACACATATAATAACTTGAGTGAAATAAAAAAGGCCAGAAAATGACTTTTATGGGTGTGTGACCAGGGAAAGTTCGCCTGCGCACACTAAGCTGCAGTTCGCAAGGTGAAATCTTGCTGATCATTTGGCAGCAGTGACAGGGAGCTGAAAGGAATCAGTGTTGTATTGTCTATGCATTCTTTCCATCCTGGTGTCACCGGCTAGCTCCTCCACCGTCCAACTGTCCACTTAAAACCTCCCCCGCTGGCAAAAGCTGCACCGAGGCAGCACTTAAAGCCATTTGGCTCTGATTCGGGTCGGGCCCGTCCGCCTTGAAATGTACAAGCCCTGACGTATAAATAAGAACAATATCAGATAAGTCTTGCAGGAAGCCTATAAACATTTACATTCCCTTTCAAGTGCTGTTTATGGATATTTTATCTGCTATCTGGAAGTTAAGGACACAGTGAAGAAAAGGCCGGGGACTGCGGGCGGAATCTGAGGCGAGCGGTGAATCATAAAGGCAGCGGGACCTGACAGGCCCCTGGGTCCGTTGACCATAATAGGTGCTGACTGTGGCGAGCACCATGGCCGGGGGACCGGCTCTGGGCTCTGCTCCGTGGCCCATAACTCTTCAACGGGGAGAGGAGGGGAGGGAGGTCCGCCAAGCTCCTTGTTCACCATCTAGCACCCCCCAACCCCCCCCGACAGAGACGAAGTGCAGCCTGCAGGGTTCAGACCAGGAGACGGGAATTGGCCTGTTCAACACTCCAGAGTTGTGTTTTACAAAGCAGAGTATCCGTAGCCTTCTTGTCCTCCAGGCTGATGCCTATCTGATGGCTATGAGAAGATGGAAAGGACTATAGTTGGCTAGCTGTAGGTCTGCGAGAGCTTAGAAAGAATAAGTCAAAATATTTTTTTTGTATCTCACTAAAATAAACCAACAGAAACACCTCATTCCAGTTGATGTCCTATAACATAACAAATCAAGGCACTTGTAACCACAATCACAGTAGAAAAAGAAAACAGTGTCATATTATGTTAGAAAGAAGGACTACTCTCCTGTTAAACCTTTATCTGATCCCCTTAATCAGCCAAGCAATGCTGTCTTTACGGCAAGCTGAACCATTGTTTAACACAATCACTGTTGTCTCATCCATGTTGTAACAACACCTACATTTGTGAATTGCCCTCCTTGTAAAAGGGAAACATTTGATAGCCTCAGGAGAAGGGGGCCAGGGATTGGAAGCCTCTGGGGCTTTGGTTAAATAAATGGGGAGATCTTTACAGGTCCTTGTTTCCTTTTGCCAAAGACGCAACCTGGATACATGACACTCTCCTCAGTTTACTATTCAAAAAAAGTTCACACCAGGGCTTACAACGCCAGGTCCCTAAGCACAGCAGAAAAGAGGGAATGCAGATATCCCGACCAGTGACTTTCTTGTCAAGGTGATTGCTTGGTCACGATATCATTGAAAAGAAGGTCTTTGCTACAAGCAAAACAAGCCGCATCTTTTTAGAAAACCAGAAAGTTTACACTAAATTGGCGGTTACACAGTGCAGTGGGCACAGTGTGGGTTCTGAGCCATGAACCAGCAGCGCAGTGGACGCTGCACAGACATCACTCAGAGTGTGAAAAATGAGGTTTAGAGTGTTAAAATTATATTTTATTTTAGCAAATATAAAAAAATACAGGGTGTGGAAAAAAAACAGCACATTATTCACTCTGCCAGAGCCGGTGATGAAGACGTTGATTAATGCAGCTTGGCTTTTTAAATAAACAACCCCTGAGTATGTGGTGTGCGCCATTACCCCTCCATTTAGCCTGGGTCGATTCACAACGTTTTGTTTTTGCAGCTCTGCTGTGTCCAGCCCCCCTCTTCTAGTTCTATAGCCCCTTTTCACAGCCCTTTTTCCACCACCATATGCTGCAGGCCTCACGGAAACAATCCACTAAAAACAACAGGGCTGCAGTCAACCATTGCGCCGCAATGAATTGCTCCTTTATCTTGCATTCTATCAGCGGCCCAGGATCATTTTTATGTTCTCTATCTAATTATGTTATTTGGACAGTGGGGTGATTTGGAATTAGGAGGAGAAGGTGGCTTGCATGGAGGGAGAACATGGGCATAACTGGCTGGCAGATGCAGCCTTCTCCTATTTCATCTTCAGCATATCCAACCAGTCTTCACTCCTGTCACAACCTTCATATTTACTTCACTTCCTGCACCTTCAGCCCACTCCCAAGTAAACTAAAGAATACCCTCTAGCTCATTAAGCGTGCTGACAACTGACGACTCTCAGTCCTGACAGCTTAGCTGGTTACCTAAAAACCAATGTTCAAACTTGATACAGATCAAAGTGGACTTTCACATCCAAAACACAATGCAAGTTGACAGCTTGCTACACTATTTTCTGACATTCGCCTATTTATCATACGTTTATATAAGTTGTCTTTTTCAATGGTACTGCTTAACACACAAACCATAAACCTAGCCCGGAAATACCATAAAATCTCAGCTACTTGACGAACCAATTGAGGACTTTGAAAACTTTTGTTTTTTTAAATGACTTTTACAGCATTGTTCTGTCAATATGCTGTCACTGCATAGAATACAATAGGTACATAAAGGGACACTTCGAACACAGAGTACTTAGAGCTTGTGCAGATCAAGGTTACAGACAACATGATCGGTACACAAAAGTGTTCTACAGCATATAAAAAAACACTGAAATAAATACCTGGCTGTGGAATATAGCTCAAAGGACAAAAAAAGGCAAATATTCAGTGCTGTCTATATATATATATATATATATATATGTATATAAAATCCTCAAATCCTGAACCAGGAATACAAAAAGTTTAAAAATGGCTCAATACTGACAGAAATATATCTCAGACCAAGAAGATGCAAGGACAGATATTGACTTAAACATTATGATTATTTCGAGAAACCTCTTCATAACATTTATGGCAACTTTACTTTTCAAATAAAAAAAAAAGTTCTTGCCTTCAAATAAATAAACTGATAGCAATGAAGTCTTTAAGGAAAATGAAATTTCACAGTGCCTTAAACGTGAATTGCTTCTCGCAGCTTGTGAAAAAGCGTTAACATCGGGACAAAAACAAGCAGTGATTGACAGGAAAAATATCAAAGATTTTCTGCTTGACAATTGAAAAAAGCACAATGCTATTCAACAGGACATACCAGGGGCCTCTAAGCCTTCATCTTAGTAGTTAAAGATGTCAGGTCACCTTTGACCCTGGAGCCTTTGTGGGACTGCGTGAGCGAGAGATCCATGGAGGGTTAATCCTGATATTCCCTCTCTGATTCCCTGCACAACTCGCAAGACTTTTTTAAAAAAGCATCTGCTATAGCACGTTTCCTAGTCAGGACCACGAGAAATAATTGCAAGCGTAAAAAGCACGATTTTTATTTCGAAGGCCGGTCTGGAAAAGAAATGGCATGTGTTTAACATTACACTAATCTGCTGAAATCGCATGGCACATCAGTCGAAGCCTCTATTTCTGCAGCGTTAACAAAGTGAGGATCTCGTAATCGCCGCTCATTACAGGGTGTTTAATATGCACGTCCGCACCGGAGAAAACCAGTCAACTATGACCCTTTTTTCATATTGCTTTACTTAGGACCAGTCTTGGTTAAAAATTCAGACCACAAACTATGTGACCATTTAGAGAGCTCTGAGAATCTTATTACTGATTTCTGATTTTGCTCATTGTTTTTTGTATCATTCGATAAACTATCATATACTTATACACGTGTATAAAAACCAACAGGAAAAAAAAAAACTATACTCAAATTAACAATGACTTTTATATCAATGGACATTTGGGGACAGTCTGCAACCGGGCTTCAAGTTTATGCCAATTCATTTTAATTAAATAGCTAAAAAGGCAGGCAAACACAAGTCCACTTCCAAATGGAGAAAAATAGCAAGAAAAAAAAAGTCACGTGCTAGATATGCATGTCAATGCATGTCACGTCATTAAAACTAATGACAGCAAGGCGCCACTTTGTGTTTCACTGTACAGAGACGAATCTGGCAATAATAATGTCACATGTAGGTTTGTCATGATTTTCACGGGTCGTATTAAATGCCATGCTATCCAAACTCCAACTGTTTTTACACTTCTGGAAACAGTGTGTCCGCAGATTAGACTGGAAACTCAGACAGGCTTCGGTGACCTATAACACTGCATCTGACTGAAAACAAAAACATGATTGAAAGTGAAAATAATCTATTCAGGATCTGTTTGCTTATAAACATGACTGGATAGAAGTAACAGTGAGAAATTTCGTGAAACCTGGAGAAGTTCACGTGGGAGTTTAGTGAAATAAAAGAACAGTTTCTGGTTGGTTCCTGCCATAACTCACATGCGTTTGAGTCGCTAATATAGAATGAGACACGCGGTGTAAAATTCCTGTACTTTCCTGGCATGTAATGATGCGTGTACATACCTCTGTTGAGCATTGGGTTAGAGCATTATCAGCACCACATCCACGGGAGGCAGATTTCAGAGTTGGCAGAACATCCAAAGCTCTTGCCCTGCCTCTGAGATATCCTTTATTCCACGTCCATACTGCTTTCCAATTTATTCCATTGTTTCCATTAACGTGAGCAGAGTTCACTTTTGGCGTCCTGGCTCCACATTCGGTTCTCACAAAACGTAGTGTCCTTCCTTTGCGTCCTCTTCAGGGGTTCTCACAGATGATCCTGGATGAGAGTTGAGGCCACATCACACTGCTCTCTCTTCTCAATTATTGCAAAGCCTGACTCCAAACACACAGACACAAATACAGATTAGATAAATACAACACACACACACACACACAGTCTCTTCAACAGTGACTAATATTTTACTGTATGCTTATTGTTCATTATACTATAAACACACACACAACTCGTCTACTCCTACACAACTACGGAAAAGAAAATCTGAGCGGCCTACCGTAAGGATTACCATATGACAGGCAAACAGAGAACAACAACTTTGGATAAACTCAAAGAGCATCGCTGTGATAAATGCAACACAGAGACCGCAATAAACATCCAGAGAACGCGGGCGGTTGTGTATGGCGTAGTCAGGCATCCTCGCAGCAGGTTCCGTGAATGGGAGCTCTGACAGAACAGGCCCTCTGGCCGACCAAATTGGAAACAGGAAAACAAACATTCTCAAGGAAAACTCCTCCAGTCCTCCCTCCAACTCCTCCTTCGCTCCGACTCATTCTGTCCGACCTGTCTTGAACAATGTAGAAGCCTATGCTATAGCCACAACACAAGCCTCCAGACCACACAGATGGAAAAGGAACACTCGACCACAAAGGCAAGAGGAGGGAAGGTGGGGGGGGTGTAAGAGAAAGAGAGAGGAAAGAAAAACTGAGCGGTAAGGGAACACACACCATTGCTGAACGAAAGAAAGCGGAGAAGGCTAAACTGACTCATCGCTGTTCCAGAAGAGCCGAAGCCGTGCATCGTAGCGGCGCGGATTTCACTACAGCAGAAGCAGGCAGATAGGAGCAGGTACATCTAGAAGTTTCCCAAAGTTACAAAGAAGTTTCCCGGATGATCAGTGAGAGCGGAGCGGAGCCGATTCACGCGGGGCGCTTCTCAAATCAACTCTCAAAGAGAAACGGTATTGAAAATGAGTCTGTTACAAACTACCCAATATACAGACCCATTGTACTCCTAACACTGCTGGGATCTGATTTACAACTTTCACCCATTAGATACACACAACACACACCGATACTGGTTTTTAACAGCACAAGAGCAGAATGATCACAAACAAAACATTACTATATTCACTATTATTTTGATAATAATGCATATCATGTAAAGGGACTACAGTGATATTAACAAAATCTTCACTAAGCAAAGCTGTTTCTGGATTCCAAATGAGACAGCTGCTTTTTACCCCCCCCCCCCCAAAAAAAAAGCCAAAACCTTTAAATATATATATTCTCAGTGTAATAAAATAATTGAGAACTCAAAACACAGTGATAAGGATCAGGACTTCAATTAAAACACACCCATAATACGTAATATAGAAGTGAAAATAATACACCACCAGACAAATTCCCCAAATCAGCAACCTAGCGACAAATGACTACATTTCCTAACTCTAAACTAATTCTGTGCAACTCAAAACATTGCTACGTTCAAAAAAAAGGATTTGATTTTATTACAAAAATTAAACTGCTTTAATTCATGAGCAAAGCTGATAAAACTCCAACATCAGTCTCAGAGGGAACAGAGTCACCTGCCGAGGCACCTGTACAGACCGAAAGGTCACGATGATGATGATGATGATGATGATCCCCGCAGCCAAATATCAACACCCACAGCGCTCTCAATGTCACCTAGCACCTCAGATTAAAAAAAAAATGAAATAACCGACTTTGGCTCGAGTCCGCGTTTCCTGACAGCAAACAATCGTCTAACCCCAAAACAAACTGAACGTTACTTCGGTTACAGAAAACGCCAACTTAAGTCAACAGCGTGTCTCGCAGACACAAAACGTTATTAATAAACAGAAAATCACAATTAATGACAAATAAAGCTCGCTCAAACTATGACTCATGTTCTTTAAACACTAAAAGAAAGATATGACTCAAGTGTGTATTTTTTTTTTTAAGTTGTAATCTTAGAAACCACAGAGCACTGGTATTTCTCCGTACACATCAGTTTGCAAGACATTTACCGAAAATCAAGTTTCCGTTATCTGCTATCTGAGTATCCTAACCACAGCATACCGAGGTTTAAATTATCACAGGGGAAAAAAAGGATGTGCTATAAAAGCAGCGATGATTCATCCTGGTTTCGATGCTAATTCTTTTTTGCAATCGGTTATTGTAGTGGTTTCTGTTTGAAATCACTGATCGTTTAGAAACAGTGTATATAAAACCCCAAGCCGTATTAACAAGCTCTTAATATTCAGAAAGGATTCCATCTTTCCAAGAGAATGCCATCAAGACACCTTTTCGATCAACTAAGTGCAAACGTTCATATATATACACACCACTCTATCAGCAGTTCATCTGTAATAACTTTGCATAAGTCATCTTTCATTACACAAATGAAAAATGTGTTAATTATTAAACACATAACACATAATAGCCACTTACAAATCCATTCACGCAAGGAGAAAAAAAAACACTAGATTAATGAGATTAATCAGTATTTTCTCCATCACTGTCAAGACTGAAACTTAGCAAGCCAATTGTACGTTTCATTAAAAAAAAAAAAAAAAAAAAAAAACTCAAACCCTTCTTTCTCTCACCAGGCTTCTCATTCAGCAGCACACACACATGAATCTGCAGGGAAGAGACAAGAGTGTGAGGCTCATCTTGCTGTGATAAGAAGCCAGTCCAAAAAAGAAGTTGTGCGAACTCAAAAGCCGCGTAGAACAAATGCAAGCCCCCCCGCTGGTGCTTTCTCCAAACGCCGAGGCCCAAATTCATCTGTCAGCCGTAAAGTTCTCCGCTATACAGCGCTGATCTATTGCATCCCGCCCAAAAGGGCTCACAGATGCGCAGCCATTTACATTTCAAATCTACCTCGACCGTTTTCAATCACTTCAAACACTTCTTATCAGGCAACTCACACAGATCTTTTTTCCCCTCCTCTTTCAAAAAGGCAAGCTGGTCCAATAAACAGATCTGAACTCGTGCAGCCGATCATCAAGGACAAAATATCCACAATAGGATATTTGAAAAGACATGAACCTCGAGAGAGGGGAAAAAACAGTGTGAGAATAGGATATGACTTGTGTTCTAAAAGTTCTCTCGGGGCTTAAACATCATACCAGCTGAACTAGCAAAAAAAAGAATTGTTTTAATGTAAGATTCACACACACACACAAACACACACACACACACAAACACATTATGTGAAGCTGGCACAGCTGTGACTGCAGAACAATACCGATGACACAGCAGCAGATCCTCGCTGACGCTATCTGAAACTTTTGTTTACAGTTGTGAGCCTCTCTTCTCCTCTCTGAATGATGAGCGCCGTTGCTTTTCACGGGCCTTTGTCATTAAGAAACTTTCACTGACAAGAAAGCAGCCTTGCAGCGGGCCGACGGCGCATCATTTCCAGACCGCCCCAGACTGGCCGCTTTCTCGGCTTACAGGAAACAGCCCGAGCCGTCTACTGGAAGCAGCCTGGGAATTTTGTGTCACGACAATCAGATGTCGTGGCTTCTGCTTTAAAGTAAAAAACGGGGTGATTTTTTTTAATCTCAGGTCAAACTTTTTTTTTTCCCCTTCCCCCCCCCACACACACACAAACACACACACAATAATGTGAGTTTAAGGGCAACCCAGAGGCACCTCGAGAGAAAAGTTACAGCACAAGCAACAACACAAGCAAGTGCTTGTACTTTTACCTACTTTTGTTATGTTTAGTTAGTTCAAACACACACTTACTGTTGTAATTAGGTGAAAATGGAGCCTACCATGAGTAAAATCCTGGATGTGTCATGAACTTTCTGCTGTGTTAAGAAGCTTCTGGAAAGCTCTTGGAGCTCATCATCAAACCCTGTTGGTCCTAGCTGAGAAGAAATTTGTAAACAGTCTTACAGTGCCGCAAAGTATACAGGGAAGCCCTTAAAGCAAGCAAACGACTGTATAAAACTTCTAAACATGTATTTAGCCGTGGGACGTTTGTACAAGGTTATTTTATAGAAACACATAAAAGCCGCCATTCAGAAAGTTCTCCATCGTCTCGCCAGAGGCTGAAAGATTCCTAAAGCACAGAATTACAGCAAAACTTCACTCACTATCAGTCAGCGACCTGAGCAAAAGCCTTACAAATAACTCACTAAAACAAAAGACATGTAGAAAGTTGTGGTTTTTTTAAAAAGTGAGTCTCAGAAACAAAAAGGCTGCTTCTTCACAGCCGGCCAAATGGTCTCGAGCCTCGAGCCTCGAGCACGTTGCCATGCCTACGCGCTTTCTTTCTTATCTTACATCAGTTACGGAAAGTTTCTCAAGTTGGGCACTGCGCTCCCCGGCATTAAACGCATCATTTACGCACTAAAAACATCCCAAATCCGAGCACACAGACTCTTTTTTTTCCGCCTTCCTAATGTGATAAGGAGCGCTCCGCTATTCTGTCCCGTTCGCTTCCAAACAATAAAAGGAGCAGACAGGCGTCCATGCTGCGGCGCAGACCGACACATCACACTTCAGCGCTGTTCACTGAAATTGTCCTACAAGATAAAAGCATCGCGAGACGGATACAAAATACCTCCAAATGTCTTGCTTAGTATTCTTCTTCTTCATCCTCGATCTGCCCGGGGTTAATGTTTTAACCCATGCCGGAAAGACAGCGCGCGCAGGACTCCTGGGTGTTTAAGAAACGAGAAGGAAAGAAGAAGGAGTCGAACCTACTGGAGCTCGTGCTGTTTTCTTCCTCGTGCCTGAACGTGACCCCGCTGCCGCCGCCGCCGCTGCTGCTGCTGCTTCAATTTCTCACGCGTTTGACCCAATAAAACAGCCCCAAAAAAGCCGCGTGAAACCCGAGCAGCCTCTTTCCTGTTTCGCTGCACAGTAACACGCCACTGATTTCGCGAAATCCCATTAGTCCTGTCCTGACCATTACATAACGTTCGCGATGAAAAGCAGCCTCGGTAAGCGCGCGTGTCGCGGTGCCTGGTTTTTTGGTGCTGTGCTCGCGACGCTCATTGATTCTCTTTATTTCATCCTTACCTGTTGATTTACATTGCATTTGCCTTTGTGCTGTGCTCTGAAAGATGGTGGCCCTTTTTGGCGTAAACCATGAACCGCCCTTTGTGTTTGTTTGTTGATCTCGGGAAATATTTCTCTCTTTCTTTTCTTTTTTTTGTTGTAGGGATATAAGATTTCGAATTGCTCCTGTGCAACTCAGGATCAGTGTGACTGTGTTTTTATTATTATTCTCCTTGTTGTTTAAACGCCCGTGTCTGGTTAGATTAAGAAGATAAGTTAGGTTGCTGTGATCTCGGTTCTTTATCAAAAAACGTTATCGCATGTCAAGACCTCAGACTCCGAGCATTACGTCAGTTTCAAGACACCAACACTATTAATATCAAGAAGCAGTGGCGGAGCGAAGCGCCACCCCGGAGCGCGCGCTCTTAAAGGGCCAGACACGCAGCTTCGCCTCCCAGCTCCTGCCCAGGGCTCCATTCATAATCACAACCACCACAGCACAGCAACAACACAAACCTCACCTCAAATCAAACTCCACTTAACTTGTTTTTGAACATTTGAACAAAACTGTTCTACTGAATCCACAAACTATTTTGATTTGGTTCTGATATTCTCATTCATTCATTCATTCATCTTCTTGGCCGCTTATTCCTTTTCAGGGTCACTGGAGAGCCGGTGCCTAGACGGCCACATAGGGCGCAAGGCAGGAACAACAGGGTGCCAATCCATCGTAGGGCACACACACACACACACACACACACACACACTCACGCACAAACTCCTACACTAGGGCCACTTTAGAGACGCCAATCAATCTAACGTGCATGTCTTTGGACTGTAGGAGGAAACCGGAGTACCCGGAGTAAACCCACGCGGACACAGGGAGGACATGCAGACTCCACACAGAAAGGACCCAGTTGTTTCTACCCGGGGATCGAACCCGGGACCTTTTTGCTCTGAGGCGACAGTGCTACACACCGAGCCACATTGTCGCCCGTTCTGATATTCTATTCTATATGAATTGGAAAGTAAGTTAGGAGCTCCAGCATCTTAGCTTTGTTGTTTCGTTCTGCTAGGAGCTTCCTGTCAATGGGTTTAAGCCACAATCCACAATTATTAACACACACACACACACACACACACACGTTTTTACTGCTGTACTTCTGAGGACTTTCCACTGACATAATTAATTAATGATTAAATAAAAATTCTTGCTAACCCAAACCCAAACCCTAACCCTAACCCTAATATCAAGTAATCAAAAGGCGACTTTTGGCTTTTTTTTAAGACTTTTGGCTTTTTTTAAGCTACAACAACAACAAAAAAACACTTTCCTTATGTGGACCACCAGGTCAAAAACATCAGATTTTCTTCTTCTTGTGGGGAAATTTGGTCCTCATGTATATAAATATATAAAAACATGTACACATATACACACAGTTTTGTCTTGCTATTCTTGTGAGGATTTTCCATTGACATAATTATTAATGCAACTAATTAATGCTTGTTATTTACATTTACTTAATATTAAATCATATTATGTAACATTCAACACAAAAATATATTTCCCCAGCGGTGTCAAGAAAGCATGTTGAGTTGTAAACATCCCTGCAACAAGACATGCAATTTCTTAAATGGCAACATTGCCCCCAAACTTGACTCATTACATACACATTCAGCAAGAGGGGGAAATCCTAAGTATAAGGTCAGATCCTATAGAGAGTAGTCATTTTAGTGAAAGCTGTGACCCCCATTCCTGCCCAGTTTCACTGTATAATCTGCATCAGCCTACTACTAAATCATAACGCTTCTACCAATTTAATCTATACATTCTTTTATGTCTTGCAAATCTAAAATCTGAAGTCAGAAACGTAACTTTGCAGTTTGCGCTGTGATGGCTGTCTGAGGAAAGTCTGAATGTACAAATAACCCAGACATGAACATGGGCTTACTACTAATACTGACCAGACCCCAACATCGAGAGCTCACAGCGATGACCGATCATCTCCGCTAAGGGCTGGCGTGGCTGCAGGTTTTTATTCCAACCACGCACAAGCACACCTGATACAACTCATTACCTATATGAGCACAGAGAGCAATTCATTAAACAAGTGGAATCAGGTGCAGCTCCTGCTGGGTTGGAATGAAAACTCAGAGCCATGGTGATCCTTTCTGGGATTGGACACCTTTAATAGCTACAGGACTCTGGACCCTATTTTATAGTTTGTACACAAACCGCTCATTAATTTGTACATGAAGTACAGAAAACATATCTTTACAGAAATAAAACTTTACAACGACTGACAAGTGGAAGTCGTCAGACAAAATTCTATAAACTGTAAATATTAAAATTGTAAAGTAGTTGAGTGTGAATCCTATATATTTACTGTTTACACAATATATATGTTATTTACTGCTTACACAAGCCATAATTACAGAAGTCTAAATGGCCTAAATTTAAAGATCGATTTAAAGAAGTCTAAAGTTAAAGATAATAAAGGTATAAATGAATTCCTCAAACATAGTTACATTAGACACATCTCTTTACCGTCATAATTTTCTTTGAACTTTAAACATAAATCTTTCCACAATGTACATGTAGAAGCAAACACACAAAAACATACAATGAATGAATTCTGGAAACTTTCAGAATGATCAGATTTGGAATCAGAATAAGCTGAGTTATAATAATCCATAAAAAGTCATACAGCCTTTTCTGTGGTTTCTTCAAAATGTTAAACACAAAAACAGCCAAAAATAATATTTATAAAACCTTATTAACACTTCTGCAAATACTCTGCGTTTTCATTCTCCTCAGATGATTCACTCTGTGTACTGAAGAAGTTCAAAATAATTCTCAGCTGTTATCTCCTTTATCTAAACCACCAGATTTTTCACGAATCTCATCCCTTTTATTGAAGCATGTGTTCAGACGACATGCTGATGGATCTGATTTAAACTGGATCAGCCACTTTTACACAAACCTGTGGAGTCTGACAGCTCAAGTGCTCGTTTCGTTAAAGCAAAAGAGGGACATACAGATTAAATTACTAAGTATCTACTAAATGACCTATTAAAGTACTACAAAATTCTAAAATTCATGTAAATATTTCTAAGCATCTAGTATAATCTAAGTAATATAATATCTAGTAATATCTAGTATAATCTAAGTATATACAGGGGTTAGACAATGAAATTCAAACACCTGTCATTTTAGACCACAATAATTTATTTGTATGGTGTAGGGCCTCCTTTTGTGTCAGTTCGTCATGGGAATGACATGTACAAGTCCTGCACAGTGGTCAGAGGGATTTTAAGACATTCTTCTTGCAGGATAGTGGCCAGGTCACTACGTGATGCTGGTGGTGGAAAACGTTTCCTGACTCGCTCCTCCAT
>JAOVVG010000030.1:14590025-14600194 GCA_028566375.1 Leptodoras nelsoni | reverse complement strand
GGCCGGCTAGGCACCGGCTCCCCCGTGACCCTGAAAAGGAATAAGCGGCCAAGAAGATGAATGAATGAATGAATAAACTGTCATATATTTTTATATCCATTGCAGGTCAAGAGACATTTTTTGTTTTTTGTTTTTTTTTAATTATGGCTTGTAGCTCATGAAAAGCAGAAATCCAGTATCTCAGATGATTAGAATATTTCTTTAGTGAATAGCCAGCCTTTTCAGCAACAACCTTCTGTGGCCTAGTGGAGGGGGTTGATGATCGTCTTCTCCACAACTGTTGAGTCAGCAGTCTGAACCATGATTGTGGTTATGTGGGCTGAACTAGACCAAGATATATATATATATATACACTGAGATACTGGATTTCTGCTTTTCATGAGCTGTAATGCATAATGATCAAAATGAACACAAAAAGGCTAGAAATAGGTCACTTCATATACAATGAATATAAAATGACAGTTTACATTTTTCAAATGAAATTATGTGCTGTATGACACTATATTCACATTTTTTGAGATGCACTAGTATATGGTATATAGTCATGGCTTCTAAAGGAGCCATACAGAAACACACTTTTTCTTTCTTGTTTTCTCCCCAATTGGTTCACCTGCCAGTTCCCACCCACCAGCCAGCTCTCTGCTATTGTAAGACACCTACCAAATGGAGAGGGTGAAGGCTAACAGGTGCTTCCTCAGAGACACATGAAGCTAGCCAAGGACACTGCCATTCACCCTGCATCACAGTGTGGCACAGTGTAGCACAGTCAGAGGAAAGTGCAATCTACCCTCTTTTAGATACATGAGCTCACAGATGCCTGGAATTGGCTAGTGACACTGTAATTGACAAGGGAGAAAGAGTATGCAATCCTTCAAATCCATAGAGCATGGACTAGAGAATTTTACATCCTTGGCTACCGACTACAGATGGCTATAGCCAATCTTCCAACAATAGGGCAAATGTGTTTCTACTGCACCACTTAAGATCTCCAGGAAAAGTAAAAAAGTTTATTAATGAGTGCTTGTTTCTGTGCTTGTCATTTTATAAAAATTAAATCATCCAACAAACATTAACAAACATCCATCAAGTCAGCTTAATGGTGATGGCAAAGATGCGTTTCCTTCACTGTTCTAGTTCTTGTTTAAGTCTTATTTAAGACAGGAAAAGTGGAACAGACTTTCCGAACTTTCAGGCAGTTTACTGTGAGCACTCAGGCTAAGTCAATAAGATCAGAAAAACAGCTGGTGGATGTCTGAAAATGTTGACTTCTCATAAAGCAGGGTATAAAAAGATATCAGAGGTTTTAGGGATACTAAGAGTAAAACCCACAATTCAGAAGTGAAAAAAAAACCCATATACACAAAGATGCAATCTTAGTAGAATAAAACTGGGAGAAAATCTGCCAGGGAGCTTTGCAACATTCCAAAACAAACAGCAGGAGACCTGAAAAATCCATAAAGGCAATTGGAGTCGAAGTCCATCTTTATATCACAGTCATAAATATCGTTTTTGTCTGTTTTGTATTTGTGTTCAGTCATAATGAAGGAAAATCTGTAAAACATGCATCAAACGTCTTCTTTGGTTTCTTTGGTATGCCAGCGTTTTTCCCCCTGTACATTTTGTGCTATTCTAAATAAAAATGACACCTGCTGCATTAGTGTAGGTTTCTACATTTCTGTCATGTAGCTACACACATTCAAATAGTCATTATCTATTTTTCTCTTAACATCATAAGAGCAAACGAAATGGCTAAACAACATTACGGTCTCTACAACAACACACAACGAAGGTATCTACAAAAACCACGCTGTTACAAGAACCACTAAGCAGTGGTAAATTCATCAGCAACTCAGTATGTCTGAAATCTGTGCTAAATATAAATTGAGTATTGCTCATTCTGGCTTGCTTTTAGCGTTTTTAGCTCCGGAGAGGATGTGAATAACTGTTTTTTTTTTTATTCATCCATTCTCCATCTAATTTACTGAGCAAATTACAACCCATAAAAACCATTAATGATCTCCTAATGCCCTCCCATTTGTACAGTTTAGGAAAACAGAACATTGCACTCTTCTTATCCTGCATCTTGACAGCTCTGTATTGTACCTGAAATAAAAGGCAACATTTTTATAATAGCTAAAATACATTTTAACTGTGTTTTTTTTTTAATGATTATTAAATCCGGCACTTAACATACTTTTCTACTTTCAGATCATTAAGTCGTTAAGTAAAGTTTGAAACTTGCATTTCATTTTATGGAATTTCTTTTCCACTCTTTTCCACATCCGTGTTATGTTGAATCATTTCGTGTGTTTTTATTTTTAATCTACATTTAACTTTGTAACTATACAAGATCAATGAACTACATAGATACAGTATATTTCATTACAAACACAAAAACACATCACACAGTTGTTCACTGTACTGTATCTTTATATGCCACAAAAAATATCTTTCGGAAGGATACGTAACCCGTGTAGTGGGTTACAGGAAAACTGAGATTTTTTTTTTTATCGTAAGATGTATGTTTTTCATCCTACAAAATTCGCTGTAGGAAATTTAGGATCGACTGACTAAGCCGGATTCTAACCTTAGCTGGCTCTCAGATACATAATACAGTTTGATCTTTAATACCTTTCATCCCTGTTCCTTTCAGGCTGAGTATTTTTGTGGTAAACATCTAGTAAACGTCTACAGTATGTAAATGCACGGTTTAAACACTAACTCGCCTAAGCGTGTCTCCATGGCTCGGTTTACAGTGCTGTGCTCTTTTATGAAACAGTAGTGCCCTTTGTGGTACAGCAACTCATAGTTGATTTGTCTCTGGCAAGCAGTGTTTAGCACACACCCCATCAAGGGAGCACTGTGGAAAATCCATCTGGCATTCCCTGGATTTGGGATGACATTGTGCCAAGTGCAAATCATCTCAGGCAAAAAAAAAAAAAAAGGAAAAGAGAAATGAGAAATGAGAACTCGGTGCATACTGTTTGACTTTGGTTGCATTCGGTGCTTTTTTCTGAGGGTCTCATTTGCTTCCTCAAACCGGGTGAGGTGAAATAAAAAATTATATTCACTGAACCAAACCTGGGAATTTTTGTGATGCTTGACAGAAAAAAGCTGTTGTCACAAGCTGTTGTCTTGAAAGTCTTACTTCACACTTTACCCAGATTGTAAAAAAGGGGTAAAGCTGTTGCCAAATAAGCCCCCGTCCTCCTCCTCCTCCTCCCCGTCTGCCCCCCTCCCACCACTCCCCTCAGTATCACTCAGACTGGATGGAATAGGTTAGGCATGGAAGTCATTTCCCCTCTAGGTGCTCCAGCCCCGCTGTCCAGACTCAACAAGGTCCTGAAATATCTTTAACATCTGATTTTAGCCAGCGTTGCACAACTGCTTCTTTGTTCCCGTGTAGCAGATGGGGGGAGCAGCTCCACATTACCATATCAGCAATATAATTAGCCCCATTAGAACCCAGAAATATAGGATTTATTTCTGTTCTGTTTTTTTTTTTATTATTCTTTTGCTTTACACAGTCTTTTTAGGTTTTTTTTTCACTCTGTGAAGTAGTGAGTGAATATGTCTATTGTGCTCATTTTGGTTCGGGGAAAGTGGGAAAGTTGTGTGGTATAATGGTACATAAACATTACCTCACCTTAACTCGAAACAGAGACTATTCAAGGCAAAATAGACTAGTTAACTTAATGACCCGCACAATCCGCTCTTTGTGCCTTTTCCGTCACAGGGAGAAAAATGTTCCCATCTTTCTGAAGTCAGAGGGCGACGTGATGAAATGGGGAAAGGCGTGGAAGAAGCACACATGACTGGTGAATATTTGAGGCTCGAACCAAGAGTCCAGTTTCCTGTCACTCTCAATTTCACTCAGTAGTTGTAGCGCTGTCACATTGCACGCTTTGCTTATGAGCTTCAGGGTGTGGATAAACACCAGTGCTGTTTATGTGTCCTTTGATTTAATCTGTCACGAGTCTAATAAAGCATCCACCTCTGTAGAACCTCAGTTCTGTCAGAAAGTGTGCTCTAGGATCTTTCTAACCTGTTACCTGTCCCTGTTTATCAGTGAAATTAATGTGTGCTCAGTAATTTTACGTTTTTTTGTGTGTCTCTTTGAAAGTTAACATAAGAGCACAACATTGAAGTATTTTATTCGTGGGATGTTTTTGTTTGCTTGTTTGTTTTTTCTAATAATAAAAAGCTCTTCCCACTTGTAAGAAAGAAAATGTCTTTTTAATATTTCAGTCCAAGATCAAAGCATGCAGAAGAAAAGCAATAGTCATGACTAAAGAGTAAAAGATTTCTGAGCTGGTTGTATTCTACAGATTTATTCCCAACATGTGTAAGTATTTTTATGATTTATTTTTATATTATTCAATAGTTTTGTTTGTTTTCTGCCTGTAACCGAGACGAGAATTTACGAGGAAGAAAAATTATGATTTGTGATAAATATTTTTTTTAATTTTATTGTCAAGAAGAGTTCATTGTAATTCGAGCTTTTAACGGCAGATTTAGCAAACCGTCAAAGACAACATGTCAGCTGAAATGTAGAAACAGTGCGAGCTGGTATATGGCATGGCACGCAAATGTTGTGGGAAGCACAACTGTTCCACAGCTGGAACCGGAGTCCTGAATGTGTTCGTAACTATTGCCATTTGTTATGCAGCATCTGTGGGATGTGTGTATTCAGAAAGTGTCTTACCAGTGGGTCAGTACGGTCCACAGCAATATTTTATTAGTCCCTAGTTTCCTCTTAAGAGCACAAGAACCTTAATGATGGCTCTTACTTGTGTTTGGATAAATGTTTGACAGAGATATTTTTTCTTAAAATGAATTAAAAGAACTATCTGTAGGCACAAGATATACATAGGTGCTGGAATATAGGAAGAGCAGGCTATAAAACTATGAAATAAAGTGTTGACCACATGCTCCAAAAATACTACTACTACTACTACTACTATTACTACAACTATTACTACAAAGAAGAAGAAGAAGAAGAAGAAGAAGAAGAAGCAGAAGAATTCATTTTAGTAACTGCTTTATCCTGTTCAGGGCACAATGGATCCTGAACCAATCCCAGACACACTGGGTGCAAGTTGGGCAAATTCACCCTGGAATGATAGCCATTCAAACACTTTCACACCTAGGAGCAACTTCGCATAGGTAGATGGAGGAAACATACAGGAAGTCCATGCAAACTCAGGAAGAACCTACGACATGCCATACAAACAGTAACTCAAGGTTCAAACCAGGGACTCTGGAGCTGTGAAGTGCCAATGATACACCAATAATGGGCAGGGGTGGTTCAGTGGTTAAGGTGTTGGGTTAGTGAATAGAAGGTTGTAGGTTCAAGCCCCAGCACCACCAAGCTGTCACTGTTGGGCCCCTGAGCAAGGCCCTTAACCCTCAACTGCTCAGTTGTGTAAATGAGATAAATGTAAGTCACTCTGGATAAGGGTGTCCGCCAAAATGCCATAAATGTAAATAATAATAAGAAGAAGAAAAAGAAGAAGAAGAAATGTCTGAATTCCTATTGCATTAAATTCAGATTAATACTGGCTTATCAATTAACTATAGATATGCACCAGAATCATTATCTTCTATCTGTGTCTCAGATGATTTTAATACAACTCAAGCAAAGACACATGTGAGAGTACTGTGGTCTTTGATTCAAAAGAAAAAGCTGAGAGAAATGAGACTTAAACTAAAGTCTTACTTTACCTTTCATCTGTTATCGTTTCTGTCTACGAGTAACTATGGCGATATAAAGCAGATCTCTTTTGTGATTTTCTTTTCCCATGGGTATGGCTGCCTAAATAAACGATCTTGTACAGTACAGGATGCGTATTTGTCCTGCCAAGAGGAATCTGTTTTTCTGGACAGAAGATATTTCACTATGGAAAAGGGGAATTTGTTTTAGTTTCCAAATGTTCACAAGATTTTTTTTTCCCTTTGGAGGCTAACGCTTTTCTAACAACAAAGAACATGACTTCAATAAAATTTTAACTCCAATGTACTGAAATTCACAGAAGTTCTGTATCACATTACAATAGGTCAGCAGTAAAGTCTCTCTAACTGAGAGGCCCCCATGTGGATGTATAGAGCTACACAGGACTTCTCATCATGTGTCTACATGTGGCACCGTGGCAGAATATGCTTAAGCCTCTGCAGTAATGGGTTTTGAAAGCTCCAGCACCAGAAGCCAAACTGCACCTTAACAAAATAACGGCAACCCAAACGCCATAAAAGAGCTCCATTGCGTGAGGAGTAAAACAGTCATAGAGTAAATGCAGCCTGCCATATTCTGGCAGCATTCAGATGCATTAAATCAGGCATAGCGTTTAACTATATTAGCTGGTTTCTTGTGTGTGTGTGTGTGTGTGTGTGTGTGTGTGTGTGTGTGTGTGTGTGTGTGTGTGTGTGGACTGGCTGGCTGGCTGTTAAGACCGGGGTAGGTGAAGTAATGCACACAATACAAATCTTCTTGGTAACCAGGCCAATTCAAAATCTTCTAGCACTAATACTGGACCTTAATCATTTTACCTCTTTTTTATTACAGAATCCAAAGAATTCGTCAGGGCCCAAGAAAGAAACAAACAAATGAGCACTCGGTTATACTGAAAATAGTCCAAAATCCGGGTGCAGATTTATATTTAGCTCCCTAATGAGCAGGTCAGAGGCGACAGCGGCGAGGACCGACTTCCTGAGACAACATGAAGGAGAAACCTTTAAAAGTGACACCAGACAATAGGATTACAAACATTACTCTACATTCCACACTTATACACTATGAAGTCAACCAGTACCACATGTGCTGAATGGTTGAGCAGTAAGATCATCCTAGCGTTGATGATTACAGGAGCCATTCTTTTATATTTAAGTCTATAGCATCCAGGTGAGATTATCCACAGAAGAAAGTTTTTGCAAAGTGGAATATTTAGGGTATCCATTTCTGCTTTGGATTTTTTTTTTGGATGTTCTTTGATGTTGCAGCACCAGAACACATTCTATCCTCTAGTCATCATTAAGTGGAGCAATACAACAATGTAGGGCTGTGAAGATATGCTGAAGTTTGTAGCTGAATCCCAGCCTTTAACTCCCGCTGGGCATTGCTTTAAAATGAATGTGAATGTGTTTGAAAGAAAGTAGAGAGAAGCAAAAGAAAAAAAAAAGTTGCAGACTTTAAGCATAGGATCTCACTCAACACTCGAGTCTCTCGCATCAATCGATCGGCAAGGCTTCCAACTGTTAACTCCCACCTCTCTACGATCGATGGCCTATTCAATTAACAATAAACACTAGGATGTCTGTCCACTACCTACTATTACTCACTTGTGCAGCTATCCAGCTAATTAATCCTGCTGATACTCTAACGAGCCCCCGAGCTTCCGGGGCCTGGCAGGCAGGAGAGATGTTCTGTACAACACCTACTGTCCTACAGCCATTATCGCTTGAGTTATGGACCAATGACTAGGAGGGAAATTGATCCTTTGATAAATGCTTGACAGGGCCTCATCTTTCCTCTCAGACAACAGACAAATCAATGTGACACAAAAAAAGACTGTTGTATAAAAGCTAGATGCATTAGATTAAAGCAGATTTATTTCCGCTTTCAGGTTTTTTTTAGGTTTGTTTTTTTCCCAGTAAGCATCACAGATGATGGGAGAGCCAGGATAATAATTGTTACATGGACTTTAAGGAGTGATCTTGATAGCCACAAGTAAAGCTTGCAAATCAAATACACATTTTGCTCTGTGGGCGAGACAAAGAAACGCGTCTCCAAAAGTTTGGGCTTTGAAGGCGAACAAAGTCATGTGGGTGTTCATACGTCTGTTTCCCAACTCATCACAAGATTACAAGCAATTGTTTTTGCCCACCAACCCTGGGAAAGAGATCACAATTAACCACAAATATGCGCCGATGGAGTTTGAAGTGAAAATTAAATCAGAAAGGTCTGCCGAAGAGACACATTGCTGTTGCTATTGTTGCTTTTCTCTTTAAGATGCAAATGTTAAACTCAATGCCTTTTCAGTTTTTTAAGCGGCACACTGATTTCTTTGTCATTCATTCAAAACCTATTGTAATTTTTACTGATGTTATTTCACAAATGATTGAAGTTAAATATGATCAACAATATAATCATGAATGATGTAATGATGGTTCAGCAGAACATCATTCAGCGCAGTTTCAATTCCCTTCTCGTACCACTATTTTACTGTATTCTGCTCACTACTTTCTCCATTGTGGTTTGTGTTTGTTTTTCATTTATTTAGAAAATCGACGACGGATTTTTAAGAGGCGGGAGCAGAAAGCTATGGAGGAGTACAAATACAGTGTCGACAAACCCAGACACACACAGTTGGGCCTCTCAGACGTGAGCCAGCAGTCTGGAGTTCCGCTACAATATAACGTTCAGCCATGCCATAGAACCGCTCCCTGTGAGCCCCTCTCACACGTTTTTATAGATCACCATTAAATCGTCAAATTGTTGGGACTTGGAACAATTTCATCTCATGGGCTTAATGAGTCTAGCAGGTGTGCATATAGACAGCGAACACTCTATATGAAATGACAAGACCCAGGAGTTCTGATACTGGCAGATCTTTTAGCGATAAAATACTGAAATGTTACCAAGAAATCTCCATATTAAAGGAACAATAACTGAGGCTGAAACGTTTTCTTCCATGGCAATAGTGGGTCTTGATTTGCTCAATATAAGACTATAATTAGTCTGATATTATTATCTGTCTGACTGCATGCAAAAAGGAGAATTGTGGTTAAAGCACACCATAGAAAGCAGTATGGAGTCATTAGGATTGCAGAGACAATGTGAAAATTCAATTACCGCAGACTCACAAAGAGCAATCCTGCCCTCATCTCACATGTCAGTGACTAATGTGTCATATTAGGTTGCAAAAAAATGAATGAAAACAGAATAATTGAGCTTTATATTAAGAAGCAAAAATAAAGACAGTGTGCATTTGCCATGCGTCAGAGATCTATGTAATAGAGTACCTGTGATTTTTACCCTCAAGAAAACAATATGCGTCTCATCCAGCATGTATCCCTTCCCACAAGTGGACAGTCTTCAGTCTTTTCATGGGAAAAGCTCACAACCCACCCAGGGTGGAGCAGTTACTGAATAGGAATGAATGAATGAATGAATGAATGAACAAATAAACGAATAAATGAGCATGAATGAAAGAAAGAATAAATTAATGAATATAGCACAAATTGAGTTCACAAACATTACAGCCTTTAGTCAAATACTACTGTTCAAATGTTCTCACTTTAAAGATTACAACATGCACACATAATAAAACAGATCGTATCTGTCAAGTTAGACTTTTTAATCAAATAAATCAAACAAAATATTATCCTTCTCAGGCTTTTCTGATCATTCAAGTGTTTTATATGACTGAAAAATCATGCATGTTTCATCTTTCTTCATAATCTAGATCAAATTATGGCCAAGGTGTAACACCTGAGTGCCATGGTCACTTGGGTCACAATGGGGACAACATTTACATTTGTAAAGTTCTTTAACTACCTTTAACTGAATGAACACCAGCACCACTGATGAACTCACCAGTTGTACAGTATTTTCTTTGTTTCATTGATGTGTTTGAATTTCAATGATGTGTTTAAACTCCCACGTCCCTACAAAACCAGGAACTGGAACTGGCAGCCCAGTAGACACACCCTATTCATATACAAATGTTTTAAAAGGCTCCCAAAGTGGTGCAGCAGAAAAGCATTCACCCCATCATCCAGGTGAATGTGAGCTCAAATCCTGATGATGCCACATCCATGTGTGGGAGGGAGGAAGGGGTGGCACTGTATCAATCTGTGAGATCATGCATATGGATGTGGGAAGATAGAGCTTTTTATTCCAGGTATGTTATGCCTCTACTCTGACTTTGCATGTGCAATAGATAGAAAGGATTCAGTTAGCTGGCTTCATGTGCCTCAGAGGTTACACATGATAGGTTGGCACACAAAACAGGCACACATGAACTCATTAAAATATAATACACACACACACACACACACACACACACACATGTATCTATCTATCTATCTATCTATATATGTACACACACACACACACACACACACACACATATATATATATATATATATATATATATATATATATATATAAA
>JAOVVG010000030.1:14569594-14581362 GCA_028566375.1 Leptodoras nelsoni | reverse complement strand
AAGACATGCACGTTAGGTTGATTGTTGTCTCTAAAGTGGCCCTAGTGTGTGTGTGTGTGTGTGTGTGTGTGTGTGTGAGTGTGTGCGCCCTATGATGGATTGGCGCCCTGTCTAGGGTTGTTCCTGCCTTGCGCCCTATGCTGCCGCCCTATGCTGCCGGCTCTCCCATGACCCTGAAAAGGAATAAGCGGCCAAGAAAATGAATGAATTATGTGTTAAGCATGAATTTTCAAATGCCTCTAAGATGTTTATTTTTTTAAATATTGGGAATGCTAAAGCTCACAGAACTGGGCGTTTCCTCGTTCGTTTCCTTTTCTGCATACTAATTTTGAATAAAGTTTTCACCTCCTGACCACGACCTCGTTGGTAGCCTATAAAAAGTCTCTGCTGTGTCACATTTGCCCTCTGTACATTCTCATCAACCCCAGTAATGCAGATGGTTCCATTTAGCTATAGAAACACAGTTACATACATAAACCTGCATTCTACTTCCTTTCATTTGGAACCGCCAGAGCACTTTCTTCAGGTAAGTCATTACAAGGGTCCACAACGTGTCCTGATAGTGCGCCCCTGGACAATAATAGACAGTCCACATAGTATCTACTGAGGACTGAGGGTTGTCATTTTACTCTCTACTGAATCAGTCAGTCTGACTACAGAGTACATGAAGTGCAATGAAGTGACATTCAGTCTGTAATTTGTGGCAAAGATGAATGTTCACGAAAGAGTGACGCTCCTCTTAGTACCTCCAAGGAAGTAGCCACAACACGTATTAAATGACATTTTATTGAAGAATGTGCCTCTTGACTTGCATACAAGAATGGCTGTATAATCATGTCCTTTAAGCAGTGGGTTAACTTGTCCTTAAATCGTGAAGCCTGCTTATGATGCTCCCCAAAGCACACGGTGACAGGCAGTCACCAGCACTTCCACATATCGTTTATTTATATACTACAGAGCCAATACCTGATGATGGATAATGTATGTAATTTGCTGACTCATCTGAGTGTAGTCATAAACAGTAAAAAAAAATAGCTGTCTTTAAGACTGGAGTTGTTCTGCAACTTAAAGAAAGGTTTGGGCTAATTTCTGCACTCCCAGCGGGAGACCGTTAACCAGTCTCTAGTGCCCAGACAAGCCTTTAGGGTTGACATTTCCAGCTGGCTCTGTAAAAAAAAAAACATTGCTTATGGTCCAAGATAAGGGGTTTATGACCAGTCTTTCACACAATAGTGCAAAAAACATTTTACTTGCCCCCATAAAAGCAGCACATACATCAATGGAGCATGCACACTCACAACGATGTCAGTGCACAATGCTGGGGTCACTCGTCTGGGCCATACTTATCATTTATGTGTGGTCTGCTGCAGGTTAGAAATGCAGGTCTAATCTGATGGGTATTGGTGATATTTGGATATTTAGTCAGAATAGGGATATCAGAAACAATGGTTGTGTAATCTGTTGGTTGCTGTGCGGTGCCATCCATAACAGGGACAGCAGCAGAAAAGCATCAGCTGTAGATTTAGCCAAATGTGTACCATTAAAGTCTCTCTCTCTCTCAGACATAACTGTGAACCAAACTGCTTCTGTCTTCATCATTTATAGGTTCACAGTACTAATTATATGCACATGTCCACTCTGCTGAAGTATGCACAAGAACTGAATACTCACACGTTCAAAAGTGTGCATGACCTTGATTTCATTAGCTTTTCACAATCCACTATAACCCCCCCCCCTAAAAAAAGCATGTACAAAAGGCATTCTCAATGACTGTTAAAGCCTTTCTAAATCATTCCCAAATTATTCAGATTCATTCATAAACTCATTTCTGTCCTCCAGCCATTCAAAAACTAGACTCATTCATATGGCTTTGCAAGCAAAGCATGATTCATTGGAAATACAAATGCACCTATAGAATGGCAAGTCACACGTTAAGCCTTTAAGCTTTTTATTTTGCCCCAGTGTGTCTGTAATGTCAGGGATTCCTAATTATTTTCTTTTTCCAAGCTTATAAACATGTCCAACAGAGAGACTGTATTCTGCGGCCCTAACGCAAGCCACAGATTTCAGACAATCCTGTTTGTAATTATCAATTCATTTGGGAATATGGGATTTTCTTTAAAAAAATAAGGGATTGTTTTGCTGTTGGATGAAGCCACATCAAACAGTATCAAACATAAGCCTTTAATGTGTCTTCAAAACCAAGAAAATGGAAATTCAACAATAAGGCGCCACTGATGAAGTCTGTGAGTCCCTCAGGAAAAGAGTTTGCTGTTTGAAGATAACGTTTTTTTCCCCTTCTTCTTTGCAAAAGGATAAGTTTTGTCAGTGCATCTCAAATAACAAATGAAGTCTGGGCAAATAATTTATGAAACACTTTTGTCAAGGAAATAGTATGCACTGTGGCAAGGCACAACACACACACACACAAGAATTCAGGAAAACAATAATAATCTGGAACTCACATAGGCCTGTATAGCTTGGAGCTTTTAGGGCTTTCCCAACTGTGTCAGTACTGCTTTTCAAAGCCATTTGTCACAGTTTTGTCCTTTTCTTATAGCTGCTATCGATGCATGATTTTTGAAGTACCTGCCAAAGATCCAAGGGAGAGCAATTCAATGGAATCAGAAAGTTTTGAAATCTAAGAGAAAAAGTGTATTTTTGTAGTATGTGTTTATTGATTTATATTTATGTTGACATGTAGGACAGAACTTACACAACTAACCCAGAGCTTTGCACTTACAATAAGTTTTGGACCTGATAAGTTGGTCAATAACGTGGGCAAGGATGCTCAATGAAAAATATTGTTGTTGTTTGTTTTTTTTTAAAGGTTCATGGATGAAGCTTTTACTGTTATGGACTTTAAACTGTTTTACTTCAAATGTTTTAGCCTTTAATCTAATTTTATTCATTAAATGGATTACTTTAAAACAGCAAAAGAGACAGGTGAGTGATTAGCAACTGCGTGATCCTATCATGACCGACAGTTCCGACAGTTCTAGCCTATTAACTTGAAGCATTGATACAACCTGAAGATGAGGAGGCTGAGAAATCTAGCTATCTGTCAGATGTATTTGGATGAGAAAGCAGTGCTGTAACTAAGAGGTCACTTGGGTAGTACAGGACAAGACTCATATCCTTTTCTCTGTAAGATTCACAGACAGCATGGCTTGAATTCAGAGAATATTATCAATGCTATAGTGCATCTGGGTGTGAATGAATAACACCCTCCAGACAAGCTCATATATACATTTTTAGAAGTGTGCAGAAAAATTACAATAGCTTCACGTGCAATGTTTGCCATGACCTGCACAGTATACAAAATTGCACAGTGCTTGTTGCTCTGTAAGTAGGTATGCACTGAGAATATTAATAGTGAGGTTAATGTCATTAGCGAGGTCTTGCTTTGGCAAGTGCTTCTAAGTGATTGCAAATTGAGCACTCATGATAACTAAAGACAATTAACATTGTAATGAGTGTCATAATCAACACACAATGCTCTGAGATGGTAATAGGATTGTACTGGCTGAGTCATTATAGATTAAGACTGTTGTTTTGTTAGAGCTGTGTATGGTGAAGGGCCTCGAGTCCTTGTAAAAGCACAATCAATTAGCCTGTGGTGACCTGGATCCTTTTCTGGCTGACTGATTCAGACTCAGTGGCCCAAATGGATTGTTGTGCAAAGACCATCATAAGTTGAAGTCATTGTCGCTCTCTCTGCAGACATTAAAATAATCTCACTACCGTGAAGCATTTGGGGATCTGCTATGGGTCATTACCATCACACTGTAGCAGGCAGAACAAGTTACTACATAACCCTTTCTAACAGGACACTGATGTTACATTCTGCCTGCAGAATGAATTCATTTATTGACGCAGATCTGTTATGAGATTACTCAGAACAGTGATGGGTTTCTGTCTATAGAGTATCATGACTCTGCAGGTTTAACTACAGGGTGGGGTGATGGGAAAGGGATGGAGTTTGAGCCCCCTGCTGGGCAAACAATTCACACCGCTCCACAATAACATTGGTACAGACATAAAATAGACAGCACAACGCTTGATAGTAAATCACCGGACATTTAGCATGAACAATGTGTAATATTTGAACCTAGTGGATAAGTAAAAAAAAAAGAAAGAATAATCAAAAAAATACAGAAAATAACGAAAAGGTTTGAAGTGGTTGGTTCGGAGCCTGAACATACAACGTTCTAAAACAGTTCAGAGTGGAATCTATTGAAAACACAACTCTTACAGCAGCATGTAGACAGGTGAACATGGAACATGGACCCTTGATGATGACACAGCCTGACCTTCACACATGGCAACAACACACCGTGCTGGAGAACCAAGCCTTTGTTTGGAGGCTTGTGGTGTCCTTCTGTGTATGTTTGTATATTTGAATGACAAATTTGCACTGCCGCCTACAGGCCTGGCATGCACACTTCAGCGTTTTCATTGTGTTTTGAGAACTGGTGTGGACGAGGATGGGATTTGAAAACATCATTTTCAAAACATTCTGTTGTTCTTTAGAAGCTTCTTGATAGTAAAACACTATTTACAACTACCTCACTAACATTTGAGCATTTAAACCGAGTAGGCTAAGTTAAAAAATGAAACAATTATGAAGTTTTTATGAACTGAATGAATTATGAACTGCATATTCATAAAGCCCTGAGTTACTACTTCTAAAACATATCATCCATATTCCCATAAAACAAGTAGGAATTCCATTTTTTCCTAATGTAAAGAGTCAAGACAAGACGAAACATTCAGTCTTTCATTCATTTTCAGTAACGGCTTTATACCGGTCAGGGTCACAGGATCCTATCCTGGGAAAACACTGGGCATGAGGTGGGAATACACCCCAGAAAGGGGACACCAGTTCACTGCAGGACAGCATTCATGCACACACACACACACAATCACTTACACCTACTCACCTTTAGTATAACCACATACTGGCACATTTTTGGGGGAGTAGGAGGAAACTGGAGGAACTCCAGGCAGACACATGAATAATATGCCCAGAAACACCACACAGACAGTAACCTGAGTCCAGGATTGAGGCAGGAACTCTGGAGCTGTCATTATTATTAATTAGCATTATCTAAGCTAGCCAGCCACCTAAAAATGGTGCTGTGTTTTTAATGTTGCAAGTTAGGTAGTTGGATTAGTAATCAGTAATTCCCTCATAGCAGTTATCTGATTTCTAGTATTTTCCTGGCTAACATGATTCTTTTATGCAACTAGCATGCATACACCGTAACTGAGCATTTAAATGAATATTCCAACCTCATTAAGGACATAAAATGCAGAATATTCAGAACACAAATTACCAGTGATTACCACACATTACCAAGTTGGATATAATATGATATGTGCACATGCTGAAAAGTCCATCTTGACCAAAACACAAAGCTGTGAGTATCTTTGCCAGCTTCTGATAAAATCTGAAAAAGGCTAGCAGTTTGGCAAAGACGGTCTTTGACCAGGTCAGGCCGAGCATGGCTTATGGGTGCACCTTGTAAAGAAACAGCAAATAAACAAGCAATTATAATATCCTACGTAAAACCATTAGCTAGGTTAGCTAGAAACATAGCTAACATCATGCTAGCTATTATATTGTGTAATTATACCAGTAGCCAGGTTTGTTAGCAAGTAGTAGCCCTCTTGCATTTGACTTATTGGCTTTTGACCAATTATGACTTACAGGGTGGAAATTCACATAAATATTTAAATGATAAATAAGTAATAAATAATTGAATAAATAAATAAATAAGGAAATGAAACATATTCAACTATGCAACAGTATAAATGACCCCAAGTATGTAGATAAGAAAGATAAACTACTATGTTTACCATTTTTTCTTGGCAACAGCAGGAGGTATGATGAGCAGAGAACGTGTGATGGTAACTGAATTGATTTTATTGGACTCTGAGCTCTGATTACTGAGGCTCAGGCAACCTCACGCAGCATACTACTGCAACTGACTGCGGTTCGGTGTCTACTGTGTTTACAGGTTCCATAAAGCAGCTGGAAGCTGGCAGTGTATTCACATGAAATGCGTTCCCTAGCCAGAGTTAACATGGCCACTGGGACCATGAGCCCAACAGCTCAGGACATAGTGTTGAGAATACTCTGAGTGTGTGTTACCTCTCATCTTTCCTTACACACAGTCAGGTTCTAAAAGAGAGAAAAACATAATGACAGAAGAATAGATATAAGGATAAAAATATATAAGGGAACATGGCACCATTAGCCTGGGATAAGTGTGAGGTGTGACCAGGAGTGAACGTTGAAGTGTGCCGTGTATGATTAGTGAAGCATGGGTCTTTGTGTGTGTCCAGGTTTTAAAGTTCTTCAGACAAGCCGGTGATTTTAGCCCAGATGACACTAAACTCCCCAACAACTTCACTAATAACCTCTTTGTTCAACTGGATTGTTTTTACTTGTTTCAGGCTCTGCCAAGACTGTACAACAGAAAACATACAGAAAAATAAGAACTCTTTTTTTTCCCCCCACAAACTTTGCTTTTACAAGAAAATGTCATGCAGATGCTGCGCTTCAAACAGCTGTCAGATTAATTTGGTCAAGTAATAAACAACAACTAGTCTTTGGAAACACTCTGGATTCTAAAGCACTGTATTGTTTTCACAGTTGACTGATTGAACATTTATATAACATGAGTAGGCTATTCTGTCCACCATGTTATCATAACTAGCATTCTTAACATAATACGCTTTGCTTCAAGTGGTTTGTTTATAGTGTCCAACACCCAGTTGTTTTTCATGCGTGTTTCTGGATTTCCGTCAACCACATGAAAAAGACACAGGGTTTTTTTGAAAGTTAAAAAAAAACAACAATTAGAGACTTTATTGTGGGTCATTTATAGTGAAGCTGATTCCCTTTACAGCTCCAGAATAACGTAGAAAGAAATTCCATTAATAACTCCAAAACCATGTAAAGCATTTTAACCCTTAGTGCTGGAGTAGCATTATACAGCGCTACGTTTCGTATAAGAGTGGAGGGAACGCAAACACAAAGTGCGCATCTTTCAGTAAAAAGGTCACGTTAATTAAATGTGGTGAGTTCTTTTATTATACAGCTCACGTTTTACCATTAATGTGAAACAGAGATGGGTTGGTAGGCTTAAGCCAGCACCAAAAGGAAAGCTTAAATTCTCAAATTGCAGGTTCATTATGTGGTTGCTTTATAGAAAATGAAAATCCCTTCCCTAACTACTAAAATACATCTTTCCTTACGGCACTGAAAAATCATTAGTGACCAATTTTTTTTTCACTCGTCACTCAGTTTATTTTTTAAGCCATCATAACTGCCAGTGGGAATAAACATGGCACACGAGTATTTTTACTTCAGCATCTGACATTGGACACTGTAATCACAGGCTTCTCCTGGGCTGAAGGCAATAATTTAAAGACATGCGGATCATTGTCTGGTCAATCAAGTCCTCGCAGTATGAATTATAGCAACTCTGTGAGTAAAAGAATAAGAAATTTTCTAATGTTGAATGAAATGATTAAACCCTACAGTGTAAATATGCACTACTGTAGCTATGTGCCTGGCTTAGTAGTCAGAGAATACAAGCACCATTGCTATGGTCTAATGAAAAGTTTTTACAGTTAAATAGCTAACTGGAAAGACTGACTCAGTAGGCTTGATGTCACAAATGGTTCACCTTTGAGCTTCTCCTTCCCGCCGCACACATCTATGAAAAACGTGTCGTATTTTTTGCAAGTGGCTGCTTGTGACAGCGCTCCACTGTGTAGAAACACTGCTGCTTTTATTCACTGCCGTGGCCACAGGCTGGGGCTGCTGGGGCCAAATCCTGCACCTGCTTCTTCAACACTTCAACAGGCCATTTTCCTGCCAAGCAGGACCAATCAAGCAATCAGCTCCATCTCTGTGGAAACTGACAGAAATAAGATTTAGAAGGACAGTAAGCAGAAAGGTGTGTGTGCTTGTGTGGGCAGGTTTTGATCCCTTAGTGAGGACTGACTGTTCCCTCAAGGATAGGAATATGTGACAGTTTTGACCTTCTGAAGACATTTAGTTGATCCCCCCTGAGGAAAACTGCCTTTTTTTTAGTTCTTTTATTTAAAATGAATATTTATTTTACTAGGAGAGACTACAGGTTTCCTTTTGGTACTGAGGTTAAGGTTAAGGTAAGTTTAGGTGTAGGCATAGGAGGAATTAGTTACATATCAGAGGAAGGTCCTCACAAGGACTGTAAGTGTGTAAGTGTGTGTGTGTGTGTGGCTGGGTGGGTGGTCAGTTTTGTTTACTTAACTCCTATACTTTATAATAAAGCATCATTATCTGAGTGTTAAATTAAAGTGCAAAAATAAATTCTGTTCTAATCATTTTCAGGTCCTGGAATCTTGTGTTTTGTCAGATGTCAGGTGTAAGCCAAATGATATATTAGTTTTCAAAAGTAGCACCACATTAACACATGGTTCCTGAAGGATAGAATGGCACTGAAATGCAAATACCAGCACGATTAAAATATGAATCTTGGCACAACCTCCTCAGTGTGCAGATGTTTCTTTACTGATGAGTAAATTATACATTCATGACTCAGAGTTTCACATTCCAAATCAAATGTCATCCAATTACCAAAAAAAGAATGACTTTCCCAATTACCACGTTAAATTAGAAACAATCATTTTTATTGTAAATTTTCCTTTGTGGTTAAGGGGTAAGGTTGTGCCTGAGTCCGTGAATATAAACACATATAGAAATAAATACACGGCAACTTTTCACAAAAGGATGCTTAAAAAGGACTCAAACACTTTCCAAGACTGTGAGGTTCGTTAAACTGATTAGAGGTTACCAGAGGACATCAGATCGGCTCAGATCTGTCTTCTGGAAGTAATTAGGCTGCTCAAAAGAGAAGGGCTGAAAACTCCCATCAGAACATGAACGTTCTTTCCATTTTGTCGAACTTAAATCAAAAACATGTTCATTATTATCAGAAAACTAACATGCAAATCTTAACCACTTCAGAAGGTACAGCTAGATATGTACAAGATCATGAACAGAGAAGTCCATTGGTGCTTTTTATCTGTTATATATATATATATATTTATTTTATATATATATATTTTTTTAATTCATGAAACCAATACTGTCATTCAGCTGAGGATTGAATGGAGACTGGAGATAAGGGGATATGCAGTAACAAGCAGCATTTTCAATGCATTTACACATTTTTCCCAGTTCAAACACTGGCACCATATAATGATGGACCACTGATGAGGGAATAAAAGTCTGTCTGGAGAACAGCAGACCACAAGTAGAGATTGGGGGAGGGGGGGTTGAGAGTAGACCGAGAGAGCACACAGTAGCTACTAACAAATGTAAGGAGAAAGGAAGTCCTACATGTTGAAAATTTGTAATATGAGAAGACACTTGTGCCCAAATTAGGTTAGGATCTGGATAACAAAGACGTGGAGGCCTTCACTGTCAGCAAAGCTGTGAGCACGACTGCCCGGCTCTGGCTGCTGTGTGTCTCAAGGGAGAGATTTACTTCACAGCTGGCACAAGTGCAACAGAACTGATCTGCCTTTCCCATAAATCCCCCCTCCTTCCTTCGTTTATTCGTAGCGTCAGACTGGGCTGGGTGTCGGGGATGGCACACATCTCATCAGTCACACCGCAATCTCTCTGCCAAGACTGTGCCCAGCCGAGAAACACTGTGCAATGTTTTACTCTCCACACACACTCTCTCTTGCCTTCATCTACACACCCTCAGTAACTAAAAGAGCTGTTGTTCCACCCATGTGTATCCAGATCCCCCTTTCAAATGCTCTTTGTATATGAAGGTGGATGTGTTTGTGTGTATATTGAATGTGTGCTACTGTATATCCATCATGTTCTTGTTGCTTGGCTGAAACTGGCTGACCTACATTGCATTTTGCCAATTTGCTCAGTTTAGCCTAGGCCCTTGCCTCTTTAAACCCTAGCCAACAGGGCTGGGCCCTCAGGCATCAGAGGAGTTAAAGAGAGTGGAAAACCCACGCTTGGCCGCTTCTCTGTTTACTACTGAGTTTTACACACTGCTCATGGAAGAAACAAAAGCAATGTGGACAGTTTGCAACTCGCTCTCCAGCTGCGTCAATCATCATCAGCTACATGCTTTTAAGAGCAGAGGCTGATCTTTACCACTGAGACCGCATACATAACAACCGTCCACCAACCATCTTCTCCTGGAGCCAATTGTTATGGTCCAGTTGGATTTTTAATAGCGTTTTTCATGGCTTAGAGACACTGGGCCTTTGAGGCACTGTGTCCATATTTATAATATTTTGTGCCAGTTTTTACACTGTGCATCTGGAAATCTTTTATCACATGGCATTTAAATTCATGAATATTGTCTTGGATGGCACAGCGTGTAGTACAGTCAGGAGCATTGCCGATCCTCCGGCTCCCACCAGTTCCCTGTTTCAATCCTGAGCTCAGGTTACTGTTTGTGTGAAGTTTCTCATGTCCGTGTGAATTTCTTCGAGGTTCTTTGGTTTTCTTCCACATCACAAACACATGTTGGTAAATGTTAATTGCGTAATAAAAGTCTACCTTGCAAACGAAACCAAATTCTTGCTACCATTTGCATTTAAGGGAATGGCTCAGTTTGTGCTTAGGAACAGTTCATCAGTTTTACTGCTAAGATTTAGCCTAGTGTTACTAATGCACCGGTCAACCAAAACTCAGAACTTTCATCCAAAGAATACATCCCCTCAACTTGGAATTCCTACTCAGAAAGTCAGGAAAGTCTCCTCCACTCCAAATTCAGATCAAATGAAATGTCATCTCCATCAAATCAAATGTCACTTCACTAATTAAAATCTATTCATAGTAGCATTTGCATTTGATCGAGCAACATAGACACACTGGTTGGTTAAATGTATCCACGTTATTTTCTAATGGGATTTTGGGTAAGGGTTCTGGTTAAATCAGCTCATGAGCTTATTCATTACAGAATCTATTGCCACTGCCACTTAATTTCTCATATTTAACATTAATAGTTATGGATTCATAGAAAACCGGTGTTGCATGTGTTATTAAATGTTATCTTTTAATAACTGGCACAAACAAAGTGGTGATTTGACCATAAACCACACCCAGAGATGAATATGGATCATATAAGCCATAAGATCTCCATCTGCCTCCTTAGCATGAAAAAGCTCTTCAGCTCTTCAGCAGTCTTACGTTAAGTTAAGTTAAGTTAAAATGAAACTACCTTGTGAATGAGGGTAAATGTTGTTTGATCGCCCGGTGATGTCCAGTGTCTTACAACAGAGCTGATGCAGACAAGGATTATTTTATGTAAATAGTTCTTTGTTCTCTGATATAATGGTGACTCTGGCTAGCTAACATTACATTTGTTCATAACAGTAGCTTGCTCGATCAAATAGACATGCTAGTAGTTAAGAATTAGCAAAACACAAAAAGTAGAGGTTTTCTGTTTATTTATCTACTTGCATTATGTCCAAAATTACTTGGAAATGTCCTTCTTTGTCCTAGCCATAGTTATAAAATACTATGAGTTATGGCAGTTAATGAACAGTTTCCATTAAGGAAAGCTGAGCAAGTGCAGACATGAGTTAGCTGGTCGTGTCTTCCCCTGCACTGGTCTCCTTAACAAAAATAAATAAATAAATAAATCATAGTTCATTCATTCATTTATTCATCTTCTTGGCCGCTTATTCCTTTTCAGGGTCACGGGGGAGCCGGTGCCTAGCCGGCC
>JAOVVG010000030.1:14508328-14522853 GCA_028566375.1 Leptodoras nelsoni | reverse complement strand
TGTCTAACCCCTGTATGTGTGTGTGTGTGTGTGTGTGTGTGTGTGTGTGTGTGTGTGTGTGTATATATATATATATATATATAAACCAGAAAGCCACCCTAGACTTTCTTATACCAAAATACAGAATAACAGAATCATGGGATCATTTCTATATTTCTTCCTTCCTCTTAAGCGGTCATCCATATCTTCCTGTCTCACTGGGGCCAAATTTCCTTTCATCAACATGGCGAAGATTAGAAAATATGCAAATTAAATGAGACCTTGGCCATCACAAAATCAGCCTGTCCCCTGACCCAAACCCCACAGAAAACCTTTGAGATTTGCCTAATTAACCATCAGGACATCTTTTAAAATCCATTTTTCCCCATTCTTGAGCTTACTGCACCTTACTTCATCGTTGCAACATAAGCAGGCTTAGCTGCCGTGAGAAAGACAGCAACAGATCAATATGTCATATAATCATATAAAATATCAACAGATCAATCTATGCACATGGATGTAGACATGGTCTAAAGTATGCCGTATAAAATGTATGAGGCAAACTTATAAGTGGGCCTTATTTTTAAGAACGTTTCGACCCAGAAGTGCTTCTAACTTATTGTAAATTCTGTACAGCACACACTGTCCATGTCACTCAAACGAAGAAGACACGTGCCCTTGTCTCAATCGGTAAGAGAGGAGGGGGCACAAAAGCTGTTCTGACTTCACCCCTGAACTTGACACAGATGGCAACCCCATCGATTTCCTTCAAGCGCCGGTCATTTCACAGAGCCAATTTGGACGGCTTTGTGTTCTGCTAGTGGTGGCTTTGGCTTTCTGCACTGCTGTATAACAATGGATGTCTCGGAAGGGGAAATGCTGTAACCTTTACCATGCTGAAAGCCAGAAGTCTGTTAGAAACATGTGAAAGTAGCCTAGCAGAGCTGGTGCATCTCGCCACATTGAGTTCTGAGTCGCCTACACAATACACTGTGGGCCAGCATCAAAGAGCACTGCAAAGAAAGAGACTCCTTCTTATTAGGACTGAAGCTAATGCAGTGAGCTTGGATGTACAGCAGAATGCAGCACAACACAGCCACCGTAACTCCACAGAACTCTGGACGAGCAGTTTAGATTTTTCAAAAGCATGGCTGAGCGCCAGCAAAGAAGTGGTCATGAGAAGATTCGGCTTTCTTCAGTAGATGAAGGTGGAGGAAATGGGAGCTGGAGGGCATTAGGCAGCCTGCCAGTTCAGCTCAGCCAGCAAGAAAAGGAGATATACAGCAAACCGTGACTGGATCAACCAGCAGGTTGTTCGGTTGGCCTTCACAATCCGGCATGCAAGAAAGCCCACAGTGAGGACTCCATCCTAACCCTAGGATGTATTTACAGTATGGGAGACAGGAGGTGAGACATCTCCATATTATTGACCTTCCAATACAATAAGGGACTATTGTTAAAATTCTAAGGGCTCTTCAGGAGCAGTGCATCTCATTGCGAACATGGCCAAACACAACACAACAACACAACAGAATGAATATTTATGGTATGGTTTATGCTGAATGCATGATGTTGGGCGTCTTAATAATATAGACCTCAGCAAATTAGCAAAATAAGAAACAAGTACTTCAGCACTTTCCACACAGAATAAAAGAAATACAAGCACAGAGAAAAAAAGAATGTACGACAATGGCCAGTCTTCAAGAATGTTTGCGTTCTGTTGTAGAACAGATGTAATGCTTTACTTGTTCTTCAAATTCACAAATCCAACATTATAAGCAAATAATAATAATAATAATAATAATAAGGAAGCACTATTCCCTGAATGACTAAACAGCTTAGAGAAGCAGAAGGAAGATCTACCTGGTGTTTTTGCTGCTGCTGTTTGCTCAGGCTGCGGCTGAAGTTGTTGTATTTGCTGATGTCTTGGCACATGTCGTCCACTCGGTCCATCAGCATCTGCAGGCTTTTCTCGAGATGCGAGCTGGAGCAAAAGGAAACGCAAAGCACATTGACTACATTCATGCAGACAGGATTCTCACAGACAACAACAAACATTTACTGCAGACTTCCATTCAAAACAACATAATCACTTAATTTGTTAGACAACCTGGATGTCTGTCTACCTTAATCAATTAAACTGAGATTTGTAGTCCTCAGCCATGTGCATGGCATCTTGTGGAATACAGACATGTGACAAACAACACGTCTAAGCAAATCTTCGGGCCACTTACAAGCTGCCCAGAACCACTTGGCATAAATTCTACAATTCTCTAAGAGTGTCCCAAGAGATGACCATGATTCTTCCGAACGATATTTCCTCAGCTGGTGTTTTGACTTCTCTCCAATAAGCCTTGGGTTGAGATCACTGTGGTCACTGCGAAGGCTATAATACATTATATTCTTTCATACTCATCACATCATTTAATGAGACTTTGTATCCTGTGGTTGGAGGTGGAGTCATCCCGGAAGAGAACGCTCCGGTCAGGATCGAAATGTTTCATCATAGGATAAAGGTGATCAGTCATAAGAGCTTATTTCGAGTCACCCTTCGCTATAATGGAACACATGGACCCAATCCGTGCCAGTTAAATGCCCTTTGGGGCACTTTTTTCTTTTAATTCGTCACCAAGCTGGAGCTGAACCAGCAGATGTCCCGACTGCTATCGTCTTTTGGGTCTTCATTCAACGTAAACCTTTTAAACTGATTTTGATTTGGCTTTACATCACAAAACTCCTCACACGAAACAAAAAGCAAGATCCATCCAAAGCTAATATCAAAACCAAAAACCGGGGGAGCGTTCTATCTATATTGCTTGAAGTGCTCGATTTGTAACCGCTCACATTCCGAAAACCGATAGATGACGTCTGCATAAAATATCACGTGCCAAATGCAATTTGAAATAATTGATATTTACTGTTGTGTGATGTTGTGTGATATATTTTCTTGTCACTGTTACTCCCTCATCATTAAGTAAATCCAGTGAGGTAATCAAATACTTTCCTAGGTTGGAAGACAGACGTGGAGTTCCTGCCAAAAGCCGCAAAACTCTTCTGCGATGACACTGAAGATCATGCAGCAAGCGAGCTTCCAAATTTTCTAGGCAAATTTCGGATTATGGAGTAATTTCATTTTGGGGTTAGCACTAGAATGAAAACCACAAATCAGTCTTTTTGAAAGTTGTTTCATGTTCAGTGCAAGTCCAAGAGGAAACATTTGGATGCATATTTCATTTTCTTTCTTTTTTTTTTTTTTAATCTTGGGAATTCCATACCATCAAAGCACACTGGAATTACCCAGAGACTATGAAATCCAGCATTAAGGCTTATAAATAGCCGCTCGCCAGAAGGGAATACACTGATAGGTGGAGTTTCATTAGGAAACAAATAAATGATTCATCATATCTGGAAAACATCACATGAAAAGCTGCATATTTCAAGCAATATGCAAATCCTATTCCGTGCTCCTGCTAGGTCTAATGTCGAACATCAAAGTCGAGGATTGGAGAGGATAACGGGAGGATACTTTTAAATTCCTTCTAAACCTCATGCCTAGGCCTTTTCTGTTCTTTCTAGTGCAGCATTAATCAACATTAGCAGCCAATTAGTTACAATAGCAAGTTCCATTAATCTTCCAGGAAAATTCCTTAAATCTGCTGGGAAGACAGATGAGACCCAACCTGCAGGTAAAGACAAAGTTTAACGAATGCACACATACACACATTCCCGAAGGTTCCTATTAAGAGCAGTGTCATAAGGGCTTTCTGCACCATCGATAAACAGAATTTAACATCTTAAAGCAACTAACGGTGTTTTAGGGTAGAAGAAACGTCCTACAAAACACAACAGGACGCAATACACGTCGACAACAGTCAAGAAAACGGCGGTGCAAGACAAAGCCTTGTCTGTAATATGGGATCCGTATATTAAAATGTGCCAAAATACTAGAGATGTGTGACACCCAGTTAACCATCAGAGTATTCTGTTCATGAATTTTCATTTACGGCATTTGGCAGACACCCTTATCCAGAGTGACTTACATTTTTATGCCCATTTTATGCCCTTGCTCAAGGGCCCAGCAGTGGCAGCTTGTAGGTGCTGGGGCTTGAACCCCCAACCTTCTATTCAATAACCCAACACCTTAACCATTGAGTCACACCACCCCAATTTCTTTTGCTTGAGAAAATATGAAAAAAAAGGCCACATCTTGCAGAATCTAATAAACAGCAGCATGATCATGGTGAGCAAATTAAAGTTGTGCAACTGGACAGAGGAACAATTCAGCAGGAGCTAGAGGATTCTGGAGCAGGAACAGGCAGATAGGCAGCTACGAGGCTCATGAATCATTTTCAATCATTTTCATTACAGCTCCATTAAAGGGTTTAAACTACAAATCAAGTCTCTGAGTACAGCATAATGTTTTGGGTTGTTTTTTTTTTTCCACCTGAGTGACAGGAACAATTCCCAAGCCTTTGTTGAATACTCGATTCTAATTGGTCAATTAGGGCATTGTGTGGTCTGTTATTTCTGAATAATAGACTCCTGCTTTGAATGACAGACACTGCTCTGTGAACAGATAGCTACTCATAGCATTAAACATTTGGCAAGCAGGTGTCTTGAAGACGCTCTCCAATTGGTCGCTTCAGATTTTCCTACAGGGCGCTCTTCCTCCAGCACCCTGGCCAAAATAAATAAATAATAATAATAAAAAAAAATCACAAGGTGTTCAACTGAAGGAAAAGGAACGTTCACCGGTTCGCCCTGACTTACAGATTCAGCAGCAGGTGAGTGACTGAGGATGAGTTTGTGTTCTTGTTTATTTAGTTTGTTATAACAGGGCAATAAAATGTCTTAAGCAATAAATCCAAAAACTAAGGTTCAGGCATTAAAAGGTCTTATATTTCATGCACTGCGCCGACATTATGTATTTTCCTTTGTGTTTTGAAAATTGACTGTTTTACATTTAATGCAGGTCATCAAATGTTATTTCTCATGTTTCATATATAGTTGGTGCTTTTAAATGGGTTAAATATTGCAGTGCGTGGGGGGTTTGGTGGTGTTTGCTGTCAGGCTGAGGCAAAGGCGGATGCAAGTGTAGGTTAACGTTATTTAAAGTAAATAAACCCAGATCATAAAAAAAGCAAGAGACTAACCATTATGTATGGAAACGAGGAATAAATCATAGCATGCACAAACTTAAAGGCAAAACAAAAGTGTTGTGGTACAACCGTGACTATATAGGCTTACACCAGTGCTAACGAGGTGCGACAGAAACAGGGGAGTGTGATTATGGGGACTGTGATAGGGTCATGAGACATAGTCTAACACTTACTCGCAACCATGACATTCATATTTTAAGATTACTGACGATAAAACCACAAACTCCAACACACTGATCGGTGGTGCCTTATTACGAGCTTTATTACAAGCTTATTAACAACCTTAGTTTCAGCACCAGCCACTACTGCAATAATGAGCAGCCCACTGTGCATTATCCCTTATAATAGTCTAATGTGAATATCAGGAAGAAGGCACATTTCTATTAAAGTATGCATTTGAAAAATAAATAAGAAAAAAAAAGAAATTGAAGCCAACAGAAGACATTCTGTTTCTCACACACACACACAAAAATTAGCCTCTTCCACAGGAGCTGTTTTTACGGTTCAAGGCAGATGACACACAGTCCACAAAGCTATGCTCTGAAAGGTGTTTGAACACACCTCCTCTCTTGGCATTCAGTCTAACTGTGGTTTCAATTGGAACTGGAAAGTAAGAATTTCAGCTTTGAAAAGAGTTATCCGGAGAAAAATGCATGTAAACTTGTACACTGGGCATAAGAAAAAAATAACAGATATTTTCCCATTTAACTACCCCTACCCAGCAAATTACAGAGTTTGCTGGCTCTGCAGGTTTGGCAAGAAAGTAAGCAAGTGTGTGTGTGTGTGTGTGTGTGTGTGTGTGTGTGGCCCTGGAAGGAGTTTTTAATGTTTCTGAAGAGGCTTTCTGTCGTGGTGTGCCAGCTCTGATGAATGAGGGCAGGGATCCCAATATGACCTCCATCTTTTCCCATGCACCTCATTATTCAGCCTCCAATGAGCTCAGAATACTCTCTCCCACACTAGCCGAATTACACACACCCACGCGCATATACACACACATCTCCTACGGTACACTGACATAAAAAATTACAGAGACACGTATATTTGTGTGGGTATACACACACATGTACACTATGCGGTCTATAAATCTCACAGAATAAACAAAACGCACATATTCTCACACTGCAAAAATGACGCTTAGGTTTCGAATCAGTTGCGCTTGTGTGCCGTTCACCAGCTAATTTCTAATTGTGAATGAAATACTGTTGGGAGGGGGATCTCCAGAAAAGTGAAACAAGAAGGAGGGCGCCATCCTCTTCCTTTACCGTAACTGAAACCATTCGGTGACGCAGTTGGATCTGCAGAAGGTCTGACTAAGGAACATGGTGTCTCAATAAAGGCTGCCACAGGAAAAAGGTGACTCAGTAAGACAAACTGCGTTATTTTAGCATTCGACTGGTGGAAGGTTTGGATCGTCTTGTGGCGTGTTGGCAGGCTTAATTCTGTAATCCGGTTTTGTGTTTGAAAAATGTAAAAAAAAAGTAAAAAAACAAGGTTTCCTAAGGTCAGTGTTAAAGGGGACACATTGTAAGAAATTCTCTTTTTTAAGGTTTACAGTTCAGTCTCTGGAGGGCCTACCACCCCACCAACTTTAAAACCCAGTCAGTTCTTTGTATGCTGCCTATTTCAGAAAAGATGGGCTTCAGAATCTGTATCTTCATCTACGTCACAAATAAACTCGCTGGAATGATACCGTCAAGCATTCACATTTTTTTTTACATTTCTCACAAGTTGCAGATGCACCAGAATTTAGTCAAAGTTAAGGAAAATGCACAGGAAATAGGTTGCTGTTGGCTGTACAGACCAAAGCATCATCATTACCTCAGAAGACAGAAGAGCTGAGTGGATAAAGTTTATTTTTATGGCAGCATCCCAAAAACCATGGCAAAATCCTGTACATATATGCTTAAAAAATTTGCACCTAACTGCTTTTACCCGGGCCAGTCCAATGCGGGATGTCGCGGGAATAAAAACCATGAAAGTTTATAATTATTTATAACAATGAATTCTTTTCCACCATGTAAGTAATTCAGTAAATCAGTGTACGCCTAAACGCACTCCGAGCATCGATTCTAGCCAACTAACGAGATCCAAATCAGTGGAGACAAAACGTCAGGTCATAAATCTTTGAATATAAAGAATGACTCATTGAGAAATGTAAACATTATAACGATTTTTGTCCAGAAAATTGGCCAGTCTTGACGTGTTCAAAATGGCGTCTGTATTGGTTGACATGTTGGCCTATGTCCCATCAGCCAAAGCAGCACCTATATAATATACCTATAAGCACACCCCCTGGCAGAGGGGGGGCAGGGTGAGCAGTGGCTATTTATCATTTTAAGCAACAGGCACTGAAACCAAACATTTGGGAAGAGCTGTTTTGTGAAAAAGACAGCTGTGGTATTGCATCCATGTGGTGTTTTGACCAAAGACATTTCATTAAGACCCCAGAGAACTGTATTAATTTGTGGGAAAACAGATATAATATAGTTGTGGTCAGACGTTTACACACATTCATCATGGTCATGAATGTCATGGCACTATTGCGCTTTCAATGACTTTGAACTGCCATTTCCTGGGGCAGAATGATCAAAATAAAAAAGCAGAAATAAAGAATCTGGGGCGCACGTTTTTATTTTGAGGGATTTCTGAAATTGACAGAGTGAAAATTAATTCAGTGGTTCTGAAAGTGTCAAAATGTCTTTTAACTTGCTAAGGCCAAGGTTTCTTAACTTTTTTGTAAGGGATCATGATTGACTACAGCTGGTAGCTCCGCTGTGCCCACATAAAAAAAGGTGCGTTTGACAGCACTCCTTGGACTGACCAACACACAGAATAATGGGAACATCCAAGGAGCTCAGTGCAGATCTGAGGAAGATGACTGTAGATTTAAGGGGTGTCAGGAATGTTTCCTGGAGCCATTTCTAAACAAGTGCAGATTCCAAGATCAAGATCAAACAAGTGTAAGTACAAGTTATTGGGAGGTGTAGCTACCTTGCTACGGTCTGGAAGGAGACCCAAACTCTCACCCTCGTCTGAAAGGAAATTGATTCGAATGGTCAGGAAAAAACCCCAGGAACCACCAAGGCACAGGCCTACCATGAAATAGAAGCTGCTGGACCACCATAGCCAAAGTTTACAGTCAAATGAGTTTTACATCACTTTGGACTGAGAGGCTGCTGTCCAAAAAATCAGCCCATGTTCCAAGATCAACACCTTCAAGCTTGACTACAGTTTGCAGGTGACCACATGGAGAATGAAAAAGCCTTCTGTAGGAAAGTTTTGGTCACAATGGCCAGAAGTATGTTGTATGGAGTATGGAGGAGTAAAGGTGAGGCATCAAACTCTTAGTACACTATACCAACAGTTAAGCATGTTGGTGGTAGCACCATGCTTTTGCTGCCAGTGGAACTAGTACCTTGAATACTACCTTCTTCAGCATAGTCTTCAGCATAACCTGAAACCATCAGCTAGATTGAAATTTGGACACAACTGGGTGTTCTGACAGGACAACGACCCCAAACACACATGAAAGCTTTTTGTGGAATGGATAAAGCAGGATAGCTTTAAGCTTTTGGAATGGCCTTCTTAAAGTTCTGACTTTAACCATATTGAAAATATGTGGACTTAAAAGACGGTTCTACAAATCCGGCCAAGAAGAGTTGTCAAATATCCAGCCAGAATTCTGCCAGAAGCTTGGTGATGGCTACCAAAAGCAACTGATCAAGGTGCAACATGCTTCAGGACATTTAGCCAAATATTAGATGTGTTCACTTCAGAAAACCCCCAAAAATGAAAAATTGTGGAGAACGTTTTTGTTTTTTCTATTAAAGATGTTGTACAATCATTCTGTCCCAGAAAAAAAGCAGTTAAAAAAATGATCGAAAGCCTAATATTGCCACGACAACTCGCGTCCATAATGAGCGCATGTAAACTACTGACCGCAAATGTATTTCCCGTTTAAGGTTTGGGGAATAGGAATACTTATAGGAACACGTATAGGAATTGTACTACTTAAGTCAATGGAAATAGCTCATAAAGATAGTAATACGAGTGTGCCCTAGAAATAAGCAAAGCCCAGGGGTGGCAAATTAAAAGTCTCATAATAAAGAGGCAGCAACAATAAATTCAATTACAATTTCATAATTATATCAGTGACTGCCCAATAGACAATATGCTACAGTGCTGTAAACTTTGCTGCCCAGGATACTGGTCATACTGTTTTAATCATGATTGGTTACAGAGTGCCTTCAAATATTAAATTCTTTGGGGACGGTTGCTTGCTGAGAGCAAATTAAACAGATGGGGTTCTGGTTTATTTGCCAGAAGAAATATGCCATTCTTCTGGCATTCAGAATCCAGCTTAAATTTCTTCTACATTTTTTGTCAATGCACCGTGCAATGCTAGTCTGTCATATACGTATACATGTATAGACTGTATAGCTGCATAAGGTGTAGCCCAACTATCCCATGCAAGGACACCCACTCGGATAAAATTAGTTGTTTTTGTCAGCAATTATTTCATGGCAATTGATTTCTGTGTAAGATTAAAGGGCCAGAGAGAGAGAGAGAGAGAGAGAGAGAGAGAGAGAGAGAGAGAGATATCACTACCCAATCTACACTAAACTGGCTCTGTAATGAGAAAAAATGTGACGCACAGCTCAGCGCATCTAAGAGAAGCAAAAGGGGACACTTCAAATGGAACAAGAGGCAAAACAATTCACAACAGCAACAACGTTGTGTAAGAAAGCAGGATTTAATTTATTTAAGCACAGCGATTTGAAGCCTGCCGGACAAACGGAGGGACCCGAATTCTTCACTATGCCTTTGTTAAAATCTAAGCTGCATGTTTGAACCCTCAGTTTGGGATGAGACCGTCTGAGCTAGTGGGCCATGATAGATTAGTGGTTTAGGAAGGGATCTGTTGGGGCCAGACAAAGATCTAACTCTTAATTCCACCACAACACAGAGAAATAAGACAGCCTTGCGGTTCACTCGCTGAAGCCAAGTTGATTTTCGCATGAGGTAAGAGGCCATGCGCCATCATTTAAAATGACAGAGGTGGAACATTTTGTGTGTGTATGTGCGTGCATTTAAAAAAAAAAAAAAAAACACTTGGGAGGTTCCATAAAATGTATGGTTAGTCTCTGTAATGCAAATGCTAGTGTGCTCGGGCTATGAAGCACTTTCACACGCATACACACAGAATCAAAGTCAAGAGTAGCCAGATTATAACAGGGATGGACAACCTGAAATTAAAAAAAAAAGAGAAGGAAGGATGGGCTACAGGAGCAGAGTGGCAGGCCCCTCCACACAGACAGCCTCATTTAAAACTGAGGCTATACTGAGCACTACATTCTTTCTGTTTTCTTTCAGCCAAGCCAAGACTTACAGATTCTCCCAGCACCACCCGATCTACCCACTAACCCCCTCCCCCTTTCCCCCCCTCAATCCACACACTGTAAAACTCATAATTCTTTTTTCACTCCACGCACAGGGGAAAAAAAGGAATTCAATTTAGCCTCTCAGATGAAGAGAGCTGATTTGATGTGAACCCTCTGGGAAGAAGGGAGGAGGGTTAGAGAGGAAGGCCGGGAGGGGGGACGAGAGAAAGACAGGGAGGTATTGTACTAGCCGGGCTGCAGTGGTCCAGTGTTTGCTTTGGTTTCTACGGTAACAGCAGACTGCAAAGAGATAACTTAAACAGATGTGGAGAGAGGGGAGAGATGGAGGGAAAAGAACGGCGGAGCAAAGCCGCTGATAAATCTGCCATGCTTGCATGCTTTTTTAGTATTCCAGTCATTAGAGAGTGAAAGAGGGATTACAGCTAAAGATAGAAAGACAGAGACAGAGAACGAGACGGAAAGAAAAGGGCGAACAACCTTACGGTGTAATGCGTAGAATCATTTAAAGCAATACTGAGCTTGAAATTCTATGAGAAGCTTCGTGTGAAATCTAAATTATACTGCTATGGAGGAAGTGCATGTCCGGAAAAATCCAGAAGTGATTCTCATTTCTGCACGCTCATAGTCCTATATACTAAAACACATCATTCTAACTTACAGCAATTCATTTCAATCATAATTCTAACCCATATATGTATCGACCCACTTGAAATTACACAAAAAAAAAGATCATGGTGGAGGCTGTGTATCGGTATGCATTTGTGTGTCACGTTGCTTCCCCCTTTCACTCCTTTCCTTAGAGAAGGGCAAGTAATTGGCATTGTATTCTTTCAAGTGCTAAACAGAGCTGCCAGAGCTCTGCCTTTCATCCTAGACAAAACATTTGACAGGTCTGAATTAAGAGAGACAAATTAAAAAGATAAAATTCCCTTTTTAGTCTACCGAGACAGAGAGAGAGACCTTCAAACCCACTTGGGCCTTCAACAAAGGGCAAAGAAGCAATAAAAGCGACCATTTCTTTCCCCTCAAAAAAATCAGCTCCACCACTATGGACAATCCATGCACAGAACATAATTAATAAAATTAAAATGTTAATCGGAAACTGAAAACCTCCCATGAGAGCATTACTAAATGAAAAACAAAAAGCATACGCAGATACCAGTGAACAGTGTGCGGGATCCGAGTTATTGATTTATCTGCAGGTCTGTTGGGATGCTATTGTTTAACGCAGACGCTGAATGAGAAAGCTCAGGAGCAGGCATATCTATCAAAACAGATTCCTTCATTATTAAAGCAATCACTCTTCAAAAAGTCTTTCAGTTGAGTTGGACATAAAAGGAAAGTGAACAGTTAAATGATTACTTAATAAAGTAAGATCATTATTACTTGAATAAAAAAAAAATGAAAAGACATCAATGTTCTTTAATATTTCACTTTTAACAAATTAAGTCAAGTGAATAACGAGGCACGCAATAAAAAAAAAATCGTGCATTTAACACCATTAAAAAATTTAATGTGGCTCCCGAGTGGCACAACGACAACGCGTTCGCCCCATCATCCGGAGAACGCGAGTTCCAATCCGGGTGATGCTATAGTTGCCCGTAGCCGGGAGCCGAGAGAGCAAGATTGGCCGTGCTCTCCGGGTGGGAGGGGCAGCATACGTTCTCCCCCCATGTCAATCTGTCAATCAGCGGGACACTGTGCAGTCACGGGCGTCTGTGAGCTCATGTATACAAGAGGTGGGCGGGAGTGCTCTCCTCCAAGCGCGCTACACCTCTCCCAAAGGTTGCATGAGCAGCAGTTCGAAAAAGAAGCGGCGATTGGCGTCACGTGTGGCGGAGGAAGCACGTGAAGGCCTTGCCCTCCCGGACTGGCAGTTCGTCGTGACAAGGGGGGAAACACTGACGGGTGGGAATTGGAGACGACTAAATTAGGGAGAAAAATCGGGGGGAAAAATCCAAAAAAAGAAAAGAAAAAAAAAAAAGTGTCTACTTTTTTGTTTTTCCTCCTCGTTAGAATGCTGTTTCCGAGTGCGACATAAACCAGAACTATTATTGCATTTGAAAGAGTTTTTTCTTGCCTCTTGAAGTTTGTTTGGGATGTTTGCAAATATCTCTGCCAGTTTTTCTCTCTCCCATCCTTTGGTAGTAAATTGTCTTTATTACATCCCTGCCTGAGGTTTCACTCTTGGTATTAGTCTTCATGAACATTTAGATATCTTAATATTCTTCCCTGCATCAATATTTTCCCTTTTACATTTCAGTAGCTGTTTTCCTGATCCCCTTGACTCTTAACGTCACAGCTCAGAGCTTGAGAATGTAAGACTGATTCACTTAATTATTAAATAATTTACCAAAACATGTCAAGGTGAGTTTAAATACCTGCTGGCTTGGACACAGTAATGGAAATTTCCATCAAGTTGTACCAGGTTTTTAATAAGACGTCATTAAATAAAATTGTTTTGAAGTAAACTGTAAAGGAGATACTGACATCCACAGAAACATCCTTCTAAATCTCTCCAAAGACCTCAGCACAGTGTTTTCACATTTTTTATATTACCAGTTTGCACATTACTGACTCAACATGGCACTGCTTCCCTTCTTGACTGAATGTGTACTTGTATCAGGTGTAGAGGATCCACATACAAGGTCTGTCCGGGAAGTAATGTGAATGTAATTGGCATGCTCTCTAAGGCTTAGGCATGGAGATGGTGATTCAAGATCTGTTAGAGTGGTCAAGATCTCAGGACCCATTTTAGTCGTATTCTGGGCTTTGCGGTGCCCAGACGTTTGTTTTTATGAAACCTGTGCTTCGAAAGTGGCTCGTCACTGGAACAAGGATGCGAGTTTGGAGCAATGGGACACGATCAAATTCTGTGTAAAAACCAGTAAAAGTGGATGGGAAACTTCTGAACCGTTGAAGAGAAAGGTTTATGGACAAGCTACTCTATCAGCACAAGTCTACCAATGAGACAAAGCTTTCAAAGAGGGTTGTGAAAACGAACCACTTGTTGGACGCCCATCCGCATGCAAAAAAGATTCAACCGTGCCTGCAGTCATGTCTGTACTGAACAGTGACTGACGAACGAATGTCAGGATGATCACACGGCACAACATGCGCTTCAGTTGCTGTGAGAGAATTTCTGACACCCAACTATAAACACCCGCATGAAAGTCTTTCCCAAACTGCATAGACGCAATTTTATAGGATGTCTGTTTATTAACTGTGTTGGATTACAATTTCCCCTCACTGGACCTAAGAGAGGAATTTAAGTGTCCTGCACAGATCCCTGACCTCAACCCCAGTGCACACGTATTGGATGAACTGGAGCACCAAGATTACCAGGCTTTCTTGCCTGAATAAATCCCTAAAAGCATGCTCCAAAAACAGGAAAGCCTTCTCAGAAGTCTGGATCGTGTTATAGCACCAAATAAGGGTTCACTGCTTTATTAATGTTCACGGTTCTGCAATGGAACGTTCAATGTTCAGGTGTCCACATACTTTTGGCCATATGGTGGAGTAGCACTAGGTAATTTTTGGCTGGACAAAAACAGTCCCGTCACATCCACCCTGTATCCCCAACTTGGCTCCATGTGATTTCTTCTTGTTCCCCAAGGCCATTAGAAAGACCACCACTTCGGCACCACAACAGACACTCTGAACACCCTCAGACTGCCGTGTAAGCATTTCACTGCAGGTTGTACTGTGTATTACTATGCATGTGACCAATAAAATTTGATTTGATTTGTTCACAAGGATCATATTTCGAAGGTCATAATATTCTATAATAATTCTCATTACTTTGTGGACAGACCTCCTACATTTCATGCTGGTGGCCCACAAGGATCTACTCGCTTTCCTGTATCAGTTCACTTGTTGACGTTATAGATTTACACTGCTGATGATGCACAGTGGGCGGCACGGTGGCGCAGTGGATAGCGCTGTTGCCTCACAGCAAGAAGGACCTGGGTTCGATCCCCGG
>JAOVVG010000030.1:14336771-14353902 GCA_028566375.1 Leptodoras nelsoni | reverse complement strand
GTCCTCCCCGTGTCCGCGTGGGTTTACTCCAGGTACTCCGGTTTCCTCCCACAGTCCAAAGACATGCACGTTAGGCTAATTGGTGTTTCTAAAGTGGCCCTAGTCTGGGTGTATGTGTGGATGGATTTTTGCCCTGTCTAGGGTTGTTCCTGCCTTGCGCCCTAAGCTGCCGGCTAGGCACCGGCTCTCCCATGACCCTGAAAAGTAATAAGCAGTTAAGATAATGAATGAATGGATTCTGGAAAGCACCAAAAAATGACCAGCTTATAGTCTGTCTCAGACCAAGACCTTTACTGTTAAAGTGCACAAATGAAAGTTTTTACATTTATTTTAACGTTTATCGACAGCATTCAGTCACTGCCCTCAGACTTCCAATGTAAGTTTACATTGCAGGCATTTTGTTCTTTTTTTTTAAATCCAGGGAAATGTGTTTTAAATTTATGTTCACTGTAATATACTACAGATCATGTAAATGATGTTCCCTTATGTCTACTTTTAATGGTATATTACAATATTACAACAATGTACAAAAAATGCAGCCAAATAGATGAAGACGTATGAATGACGGCGGTTATTTGAAGGTATATAAAACTCATTATATATATATAAATAAAAAAATCTATTTATAAATTACATATCTAAATAATTTATATACATTATATTATAATTTATATTATTTTTGTCTTATTTAATGATATTCAAAGGCGTACACAAAAAAACTAATATAAATATAATATTATATAATATATAACTAATATAAATATAATAGTGTATCAGCTTTGGTATTCTCTAAAGCTTGTGCTTATGAAAACTGTACAAAGTAATAACACAGTATGAGCCAATACACTGAAATTAGCTGTTTAATCCAGAAGGTGGCGGTGTGTGTTCAAGTCTGGGTGATTTGCCATGCCATGCTGCCAAGCAGATTTGGTATGTGTGAAATGGAGAACTGTCTTTCATATGACTCTTGTATGTAACTGTACCTCACTCTGATTAGCACAGGGGGAATAAATCACATTAAAATGTTACCTGTTCCATTTGGCTATGTGTAACTCATATTCTTCTGAGTGTGCTCGTGTTCCCGTCCAAAATTGTCTTCGGACACGAGCGAGGGTTAGTTGCAGCTGCTGATAATCTGTCTTTCGCACTGCAGTGAAAGTCTGAACCGTAACCACATCTGCTGGCGTTTATGTCTGCTAAGGTTTAACATGTGCAGCATGGATTAGTTTAGGATTCTGTCTGTTGGAAAGGCAGCTATCAGCAGTAATTCATACTTTCTACTATAAAACACAACAGACATCCAAACTTCTTTTTAACTGCCATGATGCGTGTGGATATTGATGGACCGATTGATCATTTCTAACCTAAAAGCATGTGTAAGAAAATTCAATTAATGGAAGTGAGAATTCCTTTAATTTGACAAAATGCATCCACACTGGTCATATACTAATTATGTTTCAACAACATAAAGTAAATTAAAGGCACATGAGTACAAGGGAAGGCAATAGGATAGCATCTCATTGTAATCTTCTTGAAATCCAGACCTGTCTCTATTACACTGGCTTAATGGCTGCATTAATAAATTAACACACACACTAAAACTGCTGTCTGTTAGGTTCAAGTCACGGCTGTCGTCTTTTCTTTGCTTTTTTTTTTTAATCTATAAAGCTTCAGTTCTGTATTTGCAAAGCCCTGGGCGTCAGAAAGCAGGTGAAGCGTGGTGGGCCTCAGCAAAGCGACCTCCTCTCGGGTTGCACTCAACAAAACCCGCATCATTGGAGCGATATGGACGTTTGCGGGCTAAACGAGAGGCTGTATTAATAATTCAACGTCAGCTGTATTGCGTTACCTGGTTTGAATTACTGACAGGACTATAAAATGAGCTGCTCTTTCAGTTTGTGCAACTCGCAGTGAGATTGACGTCATATATAATTGTGGCTAGTTTGTGCTGGCCTAGTGACACCCATGTGACACAAAGAGACCTACAGTGAACTATATGGAGATGGGTAATTAGGGTGTGCATGCTTTGAAATGTTATATATACTGTATATAGATATGGATTTGATTTCTGTTCAGTTCAGACCATAAGGACATCCTGTAGTGTCACTGCAGGGGATGCAGTGGTGTTTATGCAGAACTGTAACCAGTTTGCTATCAACTGCCAATAGATCGGTGGAGTTTGTCCAATTTAGACTGATGTCACAAAAATAACAGGATAAACACCATTTCTTATAGACCCTTACACTATAAAGGAAGGTACTCAGCATTGTAATGACTGGGGTAGTATATTATGTATAGTATGCTACACAGTATATTTCACACACACACACTGGGGCAGTTGGCACATTGGTGACTTTGTGCTCTAAGTGTAACATGATCTGAAGCGCATCAGTCTTACGGTATGCACCTGTTTCACAGCCATGCTGTCTCTGGCTCAGACTTTGTCTGGATCTTTAACCAGCTTATGCTGTCCCAGAGGATACACAGACCAGTTGGTGGGTCTCTTCTAATCTTCTGACATTGTTCAGCCTTTAGATGAAATGGAAGGTCTTCCTCAGAATGTTATGCAGATGCGGTAACAATACACTCAATGGCTACTTGTGCAGACCTGCAATGCATCGGGTACCATATAGGTCACTTTAAAGGTACCGAATGTCCACCCGGTAGACACTCTTCATCAAATGAAAGAGACCAGATATTACCCAAGTGGTCACCTGTTCTCATATTCTCTGTTACTTGGGGTTGTGCATCTTCATCACTGAGGCCAATGCGATATACAACTCAATGCATTACCAACAATCTGATACATTAAAGATACATATGAAGTAATGACTAATGTGATATGATTCACCCCTATAGCGATGCAGTGCAATCTGACACAATTTGATTTAACACAACATGATGTGATGCATAAGAATATGATGATATACAATTCAGTATGCCACAGGACACACCTCCAACTTGTGCATTTACATTTATATTTATCATATTATACATATACATTTAGAGACGCTTTTATCCAGAGCGACTTACAAAAGTGCTTAGTCATTATCCCAAACTAGTGCTGGTAGACCTGAATTCAAGAAAGTACTCTTAATCTGTGCAAAACCTGTGAAGAACAAGACACAGGCAATACAATAACTGAATTGGCTACTGACAACAGGGGAGGTGAGACAGCGAGATCAATCGAGATGTAAAATGATTAGTCACATGTCTAAATAATAAAGGCATAAGGCATCTACCAATGATGATATAGAAATAAATGTGATTTTAATGATGTAAAGATGTCAGAAACTATCCGTCCCAAGTTCATCCTGTGCACATTTATATTCAGGGCACCTGCATTATGAACCCATGTGCAATCGTTCCCGGTGCACTGATGTGAATCCGTAAACCTTACCACTCCTGAGAGTGATACACTTAAAGACTTATAGCGCTGTGTACATACATCCACCTTGTTGTTCTGTGTTGTACGTTTATAGTTAGAGACTATACTGAGTCACTCATCTTTAATACGTTTTATCGTACCTTGTTAGGATTGCAGTGAAAATGGAGCAGGAACAACATCTACATTCACAAGCACATTCACACTGAGGGCAAACTTAGCATAGATAATCTACCGACTTGGCATATTTTGGGAGGTGGGAGGAAACCAGTCGGCTCAGAGGAAACCCGTGTGTCCTGTCTGGAGCTGGGATTCGTTCATGCTGCCGCTGTGATACAATGCCAAACTGTTAGCTCCACATACTCAGCACTGTCCAGTGTCACCCAAATAAGGATGGGTTCCCTCTTGAGTCTGGTTCCTCTCAAGGTTTCTTCCTCTTATCATTTGAGGGAGTTTTTCCTTGCCACCGTCGCCGTCATCACCGGCTTGCTCATTAGGGACAGCTGTTGATTTCTTGTCTTTGTAAAGCTGCTTTGAGGCAATGTTTTTTGTTAAAAGCGCTTTAGAAATAAAATTGAATTGAACTCAGGTTGTGCAAATTGTTCAGTTATTCATGTGTTATTTTTTTGATGGCAGGATAATATCTGGTCAGTGGTTTCAGTGGGTTACACACCCAACACACACCCCCCCTCCTCCACCCAAAATTATTTTCATTCACTGAATTAATGTAGGCCTCAGAATGTATGACTTTCTCTTTCACACACACACACACACACACAGAGAGAGAGCTAGAGAGAGAGACACACACACACACACACACACTAATCAAAGCAACAAGTGTTTGCGAAAGGGGGCGAGGACAACTACCCTGTTGTCCGTTCTCCAGCTGTTCGCGCGGTGGGCGCGTGTGGTGGGCGTGGCGTAAACCTCAGCCCCTCCCACAGCATGGTGTAGGCGTGGTTTACTCGGGCACATTTAGGAATGGGTCACAGGCACTCTTTTTTTTAGAAAGCACGTCGCTTACGAAGCGGAGTTGAAGCCACCTGATGATCTCCGGAACAATCCGCCTCCCAAGTGACAAAAAAATCTACCTCGAGTAACAAAGTTTGTCGCTTGAAACCCGTGTTTTTATACTTCTTCGTAACTCCTCGTGTTTTAAAGAAGTATAGCCTAGCGGTAGACATTTAGGCTGTCCTGTCGAATATCGACTCAAACATTGCACTACTATATAGATATATATATATATATATTTTTTTTCTATTTATTCTCCCTAATTGCATTGCACTTGAGCGTTTCTTAAGGACTGAGGATGCATAGCACCCAGAAGGACACCACCTACACCAAGATATTTGTCGGAGGTCTGCCCTATCACACCACGGATTCCAGTCTGAGGAAATATTTTGAGGTGTTTGGGGAAATCGAGGAGGCTGTCGTGATTACCGACAGACAGACTGGAAAGTCCAGGGGGTATGGTTTTGTAAGTATTGCTTTCCTGATGTATAAATCCTCCATGCATGCCATTCTTCTGAACTTGCATCACAACAACTTTTTTTAATATCATCATCATCATCATCATCATCACTATCACAATATCATTATCAGTACCATGCCTCATGCATGGTGTTGTTTCTGACCCATGAACACATGCACACATTCACACTGCAACCCAAAACTACAAAGATACAAATTCCTCTAAGTCTAATCAGGTTTGTGCATGACAGTTTAGTTTGTGTGTCTTTCTATGAGGCCAAAAATACCAACACAGAGCCGACAACTCCCTACAATTACCTTTTCCTCCAGGTTTCCTCTTAATTTGCTCCTGGATTGTATCTGTTCCTGCTGCTAGTTTGATCTATTTGATATAAGTAAAGACAAAACTTTCTACTTCTTTGAAAATGTCCTCTGGTGATAAACGTAAATCATTCCCAGCATTCCTAGAGCCTACTCCTGTGGGCTTCAGGCTTATAAGATAAACTAAGTGTCAAAGTGTCACAAAAATACAACAAAATAAAACTGGCTTGAGTATTAGAATATTTGTAGTTTTTCTATAATTGGCCATTCTAACTGTTATCAACTCTGGGGTGCTATAAATAGCTCTCCCGATCGGTGGCCGTTTACAGTTACCGTGTAAAGTAGCTCGGAGAAAAATAATCGTGTCAATGATGACAGTTTGTCTTTATTGTTGTTGTTATTTCATTTCATGAATGAGCGCTAGAGTAAAAGTCAACATGTGTTTTTTTTTTAAACCAGGTGACGATGGCAGACCGCTCTGCAGCAGACAGAGCGTGTAAGGACCCCAACCCTATCATTGACGGCAGGAAGGCCAACGTGAACCTGGCGTACCTGGGAGCCAAGCCTCGGGTGATGCAGCCAGGTGAGGGTTTTGTGTAGCTTTCGGCATCAATAAAGCATGATCGTGTATCCATCCATGTACATGTTCTATATCATGGAACTCATTCATGCAGCCTTTTTAGGAAACGTTCGAATCCCGTAACGGCGTCTTAATCAGGAATATGTCCCGTTTGTGTTTCTGCATAGGGTTCGCATTTGGTGTACCCCAGATTCATCCGGCTTTCATCCAGAGACCTTATGGGTGAGTAGCACAGGTACATTGTATCGACTGCGTTTGCTAGTGAGAAAGATTCCAACAAATGTTAGCTATGTCATAATTATAAATGTTATATCCAAACCAGACAGAATACATTTTAGACACTGGAGCCAACCTCCAACCTCCAGCCATTTCTCCAACACTGTCAACACCTTATTACTGTATTTACATAGATACAACTGTCACCCGTTAATTATGATGATCATCAACGTCTATTATCAATGTCTGTTTTTTTATAGATAGCTTTAAGAATGTGTGTCCTTTTAAAGAGTGTGTGTTTTTGTTTTTGTGTGTGTGTATGTGTGTGTGTTTTTTTTTTAATATTGATAGACACTGTAGCTTGACTCAATGTTGTCTTTCTCTGGTTCGACAGGCTCGATATGGGTTAAGCTAACTGATGGTTTGAGGAATAGCTCTGTGGGCATTGCTCAGATCAATAGCTACCGTACCTGTAGACTCAATCACACACAAACAAGCTCGAAATGGTGATTACATATGCATGTATGTTGGTTTTAATTTTGGTTTGGACTTTTTTTTTTAATAGTGCATAGAGCTGTGTGTGCCTTTTTTACCGTCATGAAGTGGTGTTAATAGCTAAAACTGTGTGCTTTGTTTCATTTACTGGGGGGACAAAAGGCTGGTTTGGGGGTGTTGATTTTCAGAATTGTGGAGGTGTGATAACTTTGCCACGGCAGCAAAGTGGGGCTTTCCTTTGATGCATTTTTTTTGCTGTAGCTTGTTTTTTGGTGTCTTGTTTTTGGAGTGAGTGAGTGCAATCTTTTTTTTGTGTGTGATTATTGTTATAAAAAAAACCTTCCTCTACCCAACCTCAACCAAACAACCCAAAAACAACTTGCTTGCACGTTGCTGTTTTTTTCTTTCCCACTGACATCTGTCATGACCACGAAGGATTCTAGGTCCTCCTTTCTCCTCATGCTCTCTTTTATCTGTCTGCTTATTCCATTTCTCTTTGGCTTTCACTTTGTCTTTCTTTCTTTTGCTGTCCCCCTTTCTCTCTCTCTCTCTTTCTTTCTAGCCCTATAAGGCATCATGCAGTGGATCCAGAGTCTCTGGAGACCTGCAGTATTTCAATCACTGATATGTTGTTGTACACATGGGAAAGCGACTCGCTCACTTTCTTTGGAAAGCCAATTCTCCTTAATATGAACTGAAATTCGGATACGTTGGGGAAGTTATTCAAGGCTTTTGTATTATTTAATCCTGTGTGGATGAGCGTAGATGTGTGTGCCTGCATGTGTTAACAGTGTTGCAAGCACCTCAATGTGACAGAAACAAATGTCTGAAAGGCACAGGCCTCTAAACAAGGCTTTATCACATGGGTCCGTGTGGCGTTAAGGAAAACAAGCTTCTCCATTGTGCCACACAAAGGCCATAGTGCTGACAGTGCAGTCGCATGAGGCCTGCTCTCTCTGGCTCTATCTCTGTCTGGCTTTGGGAGCTGGCCTGCATCTCGCATACAGCCATGAGATCCACTCTGGAAAACAGGCCCACTATAATGCCATGTCACCTAAAAGGAATCTCTCACATAATAACAGGGCCGTGTAGGGCAGCTGAAAGGGAACCTCATGTTTCTGACCTCGGAGCAGTTGGCTCATGCTGGTATGAGGCCAAAGCCGACACAATAGTGTCACATTGGGATGGCAGTACACTAGGCTAGTGAAGTCAGTGTATGGTTCCATATATGGGGATTTTTCTTTTATTCTATTTCTTAATTTGACTAACACTGTATGCATTATATATATATGGCCTATACTTTGGCTCTGATATTGGTATTGGTAGTCGCAAAAGTGCAAAAAACATTCAGAGCTGGTTCTCCTTTGAGGTTACATTCAGAATAGCTAGGATTTCAAATGGATAATCATGAAGTAAGCCAGTCATTAATAGTCTTAGTGCACGTGTTACGCTGTTACGCTTTTAGAATGGATTCCAACAGGTGGCCTCTCTGGGGCCAACTGTGATGGACACTTTCTCCATGGCATTTGATCTCAAACCTTTATTTAGAAATGAACTTTAATATGCCTGTCCCCAACAGTCCTGTCAGGAGAAAAAAAATGCTATGGTCTGGCATGCCACTTGGTAACAGAGGTATTTTTAACCAGCGCCTGAGGAGGAAACGGACCACGAGTCTCATGGGTCTGGGGTCTGTTCTCTTTACAGGCTCTGGGAACCATTGATTGGTGTGGGATAAATTGGCTTTTCATTGCACACCATGCCACCAATTTGTGGCCAAGGCACTAAACAAGACCAAAGAGAAGCAGTTGGTCTGTGGATAAGTGCTGCTGATCAGATTGTTTGACTTTGAAGAGAACGTCGATTAAAATACATTTTTAAGTCTACCAATGGTAACCTCAGGTAGTTAAGAAAAAAAAGAGAAGGTTAACATGTATGCTCAGAGCAATCTTAAATTTGTGATGCTTTTGGGAAGCTGCTCAGATTCAGTGTTCAGATTTCGGTCCATGCCAAAATTATACTAGCTTGAATGTTTGGGAATCATTATGAAGTTTGTTCGTAGAGAACCCGAGCCGAGTTTCTACTCTTTGTGGCCCAGTCCAATAAAAGTCCTTCATACTAAAATAGTCTTGGTCTCATCTCCCCGTGACTCGGCATTAACAAAATTATTATATTAGTCATTGAGTTCTTATAGGTATTCGACTGGTCAGTTGAATTGAATGGCAAATTGCAGTAACTCAAAACCACAAAATTAGGTCATAAAAATGAGGACTCTAAGATTAGTTTATCGTAGAGTCATGACTGGATCTCGTGCCACAGTGCTTGCTTTTGAAACCTGCCTCTGATAGAGACAGGAAGGGGAACATGGAAGAAGGAGAAGGGCTTGGTGTGATTTCAGACCTGCTGGGTCGTGGCTTCTGAGCGTACCAGAGCAGCAGCTGTTGGAGATGAAAATAACTGGAGTCCAGCTTCTCCTGTCATTCAAACGGAGAGCAAGCTATAAAAACAGATCCAGCCGAACATCATGAAAAGTCCATCATGTAGTGTTAGAGAATTTAAATTCAAGGACGTAAATTGTTAATGGAACTGGTTTGAGCCAGTGATAAATCAAGATTGATTATTTTTTCCTTCTTCTATAAAGAATGGTGCTCCTTCTAAAGAATAGCTCCTTTCACTAACTGAAACAAGCCTTGGCCAAATACTGATGATTAAAACAGAGGTTTACTCCTTACACGTGTAACCATGGTGATGAGAAAATGCCTAGCTATGTCGGCTAGTCTCAGCTGTCCGCTCTTAATTTAGAGCAAGGTTGCTCTGCTACTTTGGCCTCTTGTGTGTGGCATAATTTTGTAGTAGTGTGTGTGTTCATATTTGTGGTGTTGTGTGTGTGTGTGTGTGTGTTGTGTGCGTGTGTACAATAATTCTTCTAGTTCTGGAACGGTGTGATTTACTCTAAACTGTGTTTTGTGTGAGAATTGACGTATGTGCTTAGGTGTCTCTGGCATTGTGTTTTGTAACCCATATCCTTTATATTGTGTGTGCTGTGCTGTTATTATTATTATTATTATTATTATTATTTATGCTATAAACCAATGCTATCACCTCAGGCTGGCAAAGCCTCAGGGCAGGATTTTCTAGAAACCGCTTTGCCCTTTTGATCTGAGTGAGAAAAATGCTAGAGATTGCTTTTTTTTACTCTTTTTACTTTTTTATTTTGTGCTTTGTGTGACCAAGTTGTGATGGTAATAATGATTTTAGTTTATTTTTATTTTTATTACGTTTGTGTTTTTTTACTTGCTTTGTTTGGGGCCATGGTTTTCAGTTTGTTGGTGGGTTGGATTGTATGATGGTGTGCTGAAAATAGGGTTGCCATGATAGCACTTTTATAACCTCAGTTTTATCTTTGTGTTGGTGATATTAGCCTGGAGGGCTTGAATGTTGTTTTAACAAGCTCATCTGCTTAGTGTAAGTCACACTTTAGGCCTAAGCAAACCTTCATTACATTGTTGACATTATGGCTTTTTTTTTGTCCTGTACTAAACAAACTGATGAGACCGTGTAACAAGCTAAGCATTTAAGAGATGGTAAATAAATGACATCTCTTCTTTGCTGAATACAACCTGAAAACAAAACGGTAACGATGGATCTGGGGAGAAATCCCCTCCAAAAAGGATTGGGGGTACATAAAGAAAGGCAGAATGTGTTTATTGTTCTTCATTGCTTATTTAATCAAAACTCGGTCTGTGTGTGCCATCCAGCACGAAGCTCATTGTCTAAAAGCGGAGGGGGAAATGGCCAGCAGTGTCTCTTTTTGAAAACTGTCCAGCTGTCAAAGTCGCAGTGACACATTCACAATGCTCACCTCATCAGCTCTCTGCTTCCGCAGGGTCCCACTTTCCCCCTCTACTGAGCTCCAAAACAGGCCATGTGACTTGCAGCATGCTCTCGCTTTAATTTCTGCAGCTGCTGTTTCCCTGGGTGAAAATGAAATTTAAATATAACGTTAATCGAATGTTAATATGACTAATAAGTCATTAGTTATATCAATAAGTCTTTAGAAAACACTAAGCATTTCCTTAGTAAGTCTAATAGTATTTTATTCAGTGAACTATCTATTTTGGCAACCCTATAACTCTCATAACCACTACAAGGCATTTCCTTGGTGTTGGTGGGAAATGGGGTGTGAATTTTTTTGGATTGTGGAAATGGCGTGTTTGGCCACGGTGTGGGTTGTGCCCTGTGGTTGTGTTTCTGCAGTTAAAACCATGTTGCAGCTCTAGTTTGTTGTGACTAACACAGCGTTGTGTTTGTGTGTCGCAGGATCCCCGCTCACTACGTATACCCACAAGCATTCATGCAGCCCAGCGTGGTGATCCCTCACGTGCAGCCGGCCGCTGCGTCCACCGCCACCGCCGCCACTGCCTCCTCGCCCTACATCGACTACACTGGAGCTGCATACGCACAGTACGCCAGCGCTGCCACCGCTGCGGCTGCCGCCGCTGCATACGAGCAGTACCCGTATGCCGCCTCCCCCGCCGCAGCCGGCTACGTCACCACGGCCGGGTACGGCTATGCTATGCAGCAGCCGCTGGCCGCCGCCACTCCGGGCTCAGCCGCAGCCGCCGCAGCCGCTGCATTCGGTCAGTACCAGCCCCAGCAGCTGCAGGCTGAGCGCATGCAGTAGCAGCTTATGGCACTGAGATGTGAGGAAAAGCCAATGCCCAGTCACTGCTCATTGGCCGTAGAGAGTTGTCTCACCAGAAGGAGGATAATGTGATGATTGATGGAGGTGTTTAAATGAGGTGGGAACTCCATCGCTTTCCAACTTGCTGTGATTAAACCAAAAAAAAAAAAAAAAGCAAAAATGTGAAAAAAAAAAAATCAGCGAAAGCGTAAAGACAGAGATTTAACTTTTTACCATTATCGATACTGTTATTGTTACCTTTATGCTTAATATTGATGTAGTGTATTTATTGCTAAAGGAGAACACAATGACTAATCACTGCGGCTTGGAGGTAGAGAAGAAGCCTTAAGTCCAGATGCTGTCATTACATTAGAAGACTTTTCTTCATACAGGACGTTAGATGTCCGCACAGTGTTTTCATAATGAAGCCCTCTAACTTACATATTTATTCTCATTTTTGAGGGACTTTTCTGTTCTGTCGTCTAATGTGCATTGCAAGGTTTTGTTTTCTGATGATCAGGGAAATTATTCCAACCAATTAGTAAAGACAAACAAAAAAAAAACTAACTCCAATCAGGGAGTGATGCACAAGTGTGGAGATATGGCATGCAAGAAAATGTAATTGTAGCTTTGTCTGGCATGTTCAGGATCTTTTTTTTTTTTTTTTAATCTTCCTGATGCTGAATGTCCCCCTACACCGATTCCTATGCAAAGTGAAAACAAAACAAACTGCGGAGATTTCCTGCCGCTCTCCTCTGAAGGACAACGAACAAATTCAGAGCATGATGAAAGGACATTACATAGTATTATTTGCTAACACACACACACGCACACGTACACGCTCACACACATGTACATGTACACATACAGATTCACTAGTGTCCTTAACACTGGGGCAAAAATGTTAGCTCTGTGCAAACTCATCTACACGTTATTGCACACGTACACTTATTCATGCACTCGCATTGTATGATAAATCCAAACTGACAAAAGGTCAGAGCTGGAGACTTGCAAGTGAGGAGCAGGCAACAGCTGCTGTGTGGGGACAGACAGGCTCATCCACACACACACACACACTCACACAGACAGAGATTGCTCTGGAAAGAACGCATCACTTGTGCTCGTTTGTTGAGCTGTCACATTTTAATCCCTGGGCCCGCTTGGGAACACGTCCCCCTCCAGCTTTGTCAGCAGTTCCACGTCTGTCCTAGAGACGGGCTGGAGGCTTAAGCGCAGGCTGCACTCCCCCCAATCCCCTTCTAACATCACCTTCAGCACCAGCCGCCGCATCTCTCGCTCATGAGCAGCTCCTATCTGGAAGGAACGGGTAGCGTGAGGAGACAAACGGGCTTCGACAGTGTACCAATGAACTTCCATCAGTCAACCAAACGCTGTTGGTGAAAATCATCTGTTCGTTTTGTTTTGTGTGTGTTTGTCTAGAGAAATGTCTGTGCACCAGCCTGGCTTCTTCTCCTAGTAAGAGATGAATCCATTCTCTGTTCCCTCAGAAAACCAAAGGTTACATCTTTGTACTAGAAAGCAGCACTAAAGCTGAGGGTTCAAACACAAGTATGAGAGTTCACAGTGCCTTACAACTGTAATGCTATTTAAAGAGGAAAAAAGAGAACTGCTATTTATTTATTTTGAGATTTACGCTGCGCCCTAAGGACGGCGACTTAGTGGCGGTACTGTATTAATAATAATAATAATAATAATAATGTATTCATCTCATGGCATATTATAAGTTATTGATTAGATTTAGTTATAGTATCATTAACATACTCAACCAAAAATGTTCTTGATTTATTTAAGATACAATTCTGTATGTGCACTGTACATTTTTTTTTCTTATGCCTTAGGAATTTTAGAGCATTTCATTAAATATCTGCTAGGTTAATGTTTATTTAATGCAGGCCTATTTGCAGGCAGGATCTCTTTTTTTTTGTCGTATCTAGAACTGTAGAAAATACAAACTCCTTGTAAAAACTAAGCAAAATGCTGCTTCATACACTAGAATGTATAGTCCTTGTCAAGGTTCAGTATCTGTGCTTCTACTGCTTTTAATATACATCAGATGGGCTATTTTACACTGTTGGGAATTTTTATACTTGAACAAGGGAAAATATGAAAAGCAATAAAAAAAAGAAACTTTTAAAGGAAGCATTTCATTGTCACTGGATTTGGGCATGTAAGGTGTTATTTACTATTTAATGGAAACCCAAAGGATGTCTCAGTAATTTAAACCTTATTTGAGAATTTCAACACTATTTACTCAAAGAAAATAAAAGGTTCTGTATTTCAACCTTAAACGCTGTGTGTCTGTGTGCTTGTTACGCTCCATGTTAAAACATTTTTCCTTACATTTCAACATGAAGATACTTCTTTAGAAACATTTGATGAATGGGAATAAATGTGTAAACTAGGTTATTGAAGCTGTTTGGATGAACAGACATTGTGCAAGAAGCTGCAGATTTGAAGCTTTTAAGAGCTACCAGAGAGTTGGTACATACAATGTTTACTATTCCTTAGACACCATTGTATCATAGTTGTCATAAGAGTTTGAACTTTAACACATTTTCTGTAAACTAGTATGCTCTGATTACTTCACTGTGATTTATATGTGTAAGCTCACATATTTTTATGTTTGCAGTTCCCATTTATTGACATTATTTATATATTTTTTTTATTTAAGGATGTGGATGAGGTTGATTGTTTCTCAGCCATTTGTCAGCTGTATCGCTATTTCCTATCACTGGAACATACAAATTTAGTAGAATGGTGAAAAGTGAGCAATACGTGAGAGAGACTGTGTAGAAGCAGGAAAGGGAAGGATAAATGAAAGTCTACCAGACCAGTGCTTTAAATGCCAACTGAAACTGAACCGCAGTGTTTCTATGATTCATGATTCTATGAATTCATGATAAAAATGACTCAAGGACAAATATTCAAGGTGTAATGAAAATTTTTCTACTCCACCAGTCAAGCATCCATTGGTGAACAGTTGATATCTTTAACAAAATAGACTTCATGTTAAAACTTTAATGAGTTTCCTGATTACACAATTGCACTTTTTTTTACTATATAGCACTCAGTTATAGAAAGGATTATTTATTATTGTACTATCTGGTGCCTAAAGGAGGATGGGTTCCTTTTGAGTCTGGTTCCTCTTGAGGTTTCTTCCTCTTGACATCTCGGGGAGTTTTTCTTGCCACTGTCACCTCTGGCTTGCTCATTAGGGATAACATTTATATACATTTAAAAGTTATATCTGGATTTTCTGTTTCTGTAAAGCTGCTTTGGGAGATTGTCCATTGTTAAAAGCACTATATGAATTGAAGAGAGGTGACTTACATTTACATTTATGGCATTTTGGCAGACACCCTTATCCAGAGTGACTTACATTTATCTCATTTATACAACTGAGCAGTTGAGGGTTAAGGGCTTTGCTCAAGGGCCAAACAGGGGCAGCTCAGTGGTGCTGAGGCTTGAACCCCTGACCTTCTAATCATTAATCCAACACCTTAACCACTGAGCCATCCCTTCAGGGCCCATATCAATCCTTTTCTCTTTCAACCTTCTTTTCATCTGCCTGGAAGCAATGATCATCACCTTATGGACCTCTAGTACCCTCAACGTTCCTGGTGTAACTTCTTGATGCTGTACAATGTACAAAACCTGCCTGTCCTAGCTGGAGGAAACACATGCAGAGCAACGTATGGAAACATGATACTCAACGAAAGCTGATTATGCTACTGTTTTTAACATTATCAACATGATCCACATATCATCTTCACAGATTTTGTTTCTTCACAGCTTCACTTGTAGCTGGATAAAGAATAAAAGTGCCGTCATGTTCCACTGTATGAGCCGTGATCCCGGTTTGTATCCCCAACATGGCAAAACAAATCTGTTAGTAAAATTCCCTTTCTTCATATCACTCATATCTTAAATGTGAACAATGGATAGAGGTCCCTCTTCCAATGGACTTCCTGATCTACTCAAAACAGGCTCTTCTCACATTCCATTCATGTACACTATAAAGTACAGCCAAAAGACATTTGTAGACACCTGTCCATCACACCAATATGTGCTTTTAGATTGAGCTCACATTTGCTGTTATAATAACCTGGACTCTCCCGGAACGGCTTTCCAATAGACTTTGGAGTGTGGCTGTGGGGATTTATGATCCTCCAGCCATAAGAGCTTTAGTGGGGTCAGGTACTGATGATGAGCAGGAAGGGATGGCATACAGTCGGCTTTCCGGTTCAACCCAAAGTTTTGCACTAGGGTTAAGGTAAGGGCTCTGTAAAGGACACTTGATTTTTTTAGACTCCAACCTTGGCATGGTCTTCATGGAGCTTGCGTTGTGTTCATTGTGATTCCAGAACAGGCTTCAGCCTCTTAGTTCCTGTGAAGATAAACTGTAATGCTACATCTTATACAACTGTGTGTATCCAACAGTTTAGGGAAGACCGACTTATAGGTGTGGTGGTCAATTGTTCATAAATGTTTGGCCATGTAGTGTATCTGTTTAGCATACAGGTACACAATGCACAATATTTTGGGTAACATTAACACACAGAATTCTTCATGATGGTAGGTTATGACAAGTTGAACATACTTTCACAATCATATTATACATACAGTAATGTTAATGGATGACTATGTCCTATCTCTGATGACTAATTGATTCAACCACTGACCTTTATTCACAGCACAGATAAGCCAGCTGCTGGTCAAGTAAAAGGGCCTGTTTACAAACACTGCTTCCCAGGTTTCTTATTATGTCCAGATACTATTATAAGCAACAAGTACAAAGTGTTCTTTTTGGCCTGAAGTATCATGGAGCTGTTCCATTACAATGACAAAGCAAGATATTTTCATGTTGTGTAATAGATGAGTCGATATAGCAGCCACAAACAACCCATCTCCTCATGTCCAAAAACTAAGAATGTCATTTACTTGACCATGGTCATTTTGCTTTGTGATAGCAGCCCTGGTTTCTCTGTGTAGGGACAGAGCTCAGCTGTAGAGGCTTTGACAAAGGGGCATTTCCTGGATATACTATGTTGGCAACTGATACTGTATATACAAATGACATTTAAACCATTCTCAAATCCACCAATTTATCAGAACACCACATGTGATTACAAGATAACCCACTAGATATAAAAGTCCTATTTTCTATATATCATTACCTATAACTTGTGAATTGGAAGCATTTTATCTTAAATATACTCATATGCAAAGCTCACATGGCATATCGGACATATTACTTGGGTTTAAATACCTACAATACTCGACAGAGTACTGCAAAATGGACTCCTGTTGGAGCTCTGAATAATTCAAGTCCTCTCTAATCAATAAGAAATGCCTTTTGCTCCTTGTGGCACCCCGCTCTACAGCATGTTCTATTTCTGTTTGCCCTGTAACCTGACACATGGCCATATGCACCCCCCTGTGACACAGCAGAGATAAAGTCTGTCTCACCATCACCATTCACGATTAAACAGAACTGCTGGAAAATGTTAACCATTCACTAAGTCATGATAAGCTTTTTGTCTCATGATATGCTCAGGAAATTAAAAATACAATACCCGAGATGCCTGATATGACTGTCTACTAGGTACAGAAATGTATTCCAGTAATATAAAATAAACAGTGGAATAGATTAATTTAACAGGTAATTATGAAAAATACTGTATATCTGCAAGGCATCCTCAAGTTAGTGTCTTCCTGGCTACTCTCAGACTTTTTTTTTATTATTATATCATATCCCTAATTGTGTATTAGATTCTAGAATATAGGACTTTTATATATAGTGGATTATCTTGTAATCACATGTGGTGTTCTGATTAGGTTATGCCAGAACACCTACAATCTACAGTACAGGCCAAAAGTTTGGAGACACCTTCTCATTCAATGCGTTTTCTTTATTTTCATGACTATTTACATTGTAGATTCTCACTGAAGGCATCAAAAC
>JAOVVG010000030.1:13794566-13805756 GCA_028566375.1 Leptodoras nelsoni | reverse complement strand
GGCCCTACACCATACTAATAAATTATTGTGGTCTAAAATGACAGGTGTTTCAGTTTCATTGTCTAACCCCTGTAGGTGGCACATCCACCAAACATGTCCTGGCGTATTTTGGAAATGTTGTTAATTTATAGAAATAGAAATCTAGAAATATATAGATATATAGAAATATTGCATAAGAACACATTAACATAAAACTTGCAGCCTGAACCACTGTCAGAGCCATAATGACTTTGACGGCAGCGCGCCTGTGTGTGCAGCAAGGCTGCCTGGGCTGATATGGTGCTATACACCGTCACCCCAGGGAACTGCATTTCGTTTCAGTGTGTGTTTGCATGTGTTGAAATGACAATAAAGCTTACCTTATACCTTATACCTTATAATGTTATAGAAAATCAATCAACACCTTTTGACCAATCAGACCTGCGAATTCAACAGTCTTGTGATGTAAATCTTTAATAATAAATGATTTTGTCTTGTGTGTACAAGACAACCTGGACAGGCTACCATTATATGAAAATCATTGAGAATGATGTCCTGAGCTGTCCTTATAGGTCTTACTGACATGTTAGACATTTTTCAAGAAAATGAACAAGGAAGTAACTTATACACATTTAAGGACATAATGATGGATGGATGTGTCTCCAAGGCCCTGCTTGGTAATCTATGTTTAGAAGTTAAGTGAGGGTCACGCCAGGGTCATGCCCTGGGAGCAGCCGGAAGACGCCTGAGTGTGCCCATATGCTGATTATTATACTGGTATGCAGGGTTATATCAGGTTACTGGCAAAAGCCCTCATTTATCACTGAGCCATGATAAAACACCACATCTTGTCATATGGAATAATATAACTGAGAGGATCCAGACCTATTCAGAGGTAAGAAGCAGTAATTCTACAAGTTGTATCATAGTCAGAAAGGGAAACAACAAGCTTTTTTAACCAATATAATTTTTCATCCATCACTACTAGTATCTTTATAACTCTATTTGTCCATTTCTGTTACTTATTGCGAAGGAACCTCTGCGAAACGCTAAATATCCTGTTGATAGAGATTTATCTCTAACTTCTTTATCTTCTTCATTTTGTCCTTAGGGTAGGTAAAATCTCTTTTATAAAAACAGCAATTTGTGACAATTTAAGAGTCAGTATTCAGTGACAAACAGAACTGAACAATCCAACAGCTTGATCAAAGCCTGATATTTAGTGTGCAAGGAAATCACACTCACTCTAACTAGCTAGGGTTTAGACATCTCTCTAGGCAGACTGACATTTTTTACCCTAATATTTGTCTTTGCAAAACTAAAAATAAATACAGTTCAGATTTATTGAAGATATTCACCAATCAGCCCTAACATTATATCTACACCACCGCCTTAGTATCTACACTCTTTGTCCATTTTATCAGCGCCACTGACTGAGTTTGCAGATAGTGTATCCTGTAGTCCATCTGTTTTTCTGCAGACTTTGTTAGCCCCCTTTTATGCTGTTCTTCAGTGGTCAGGGCCCCCACAGGACCAGCACAGATCAGGTACTATTTGGGTGGTGGATCATTTTCAGAACTGCAGTGACACTGATGTGGTGGTGGTGTATTAGTGTGTGTTGTACTGATGTGAGTGGATCAGACACAGCAGTGCTGCTGGAGTTTTTAAACACCTCAGAGTCACTGCTGGACTGAGAATAGTCCACCAAACAAAAATATCCAGCACTGACAAAGGAATAGAGCATGACTAACAGAAACTGTGCAACATCAGACAAGCTACTGTCTCTGACTTTACATCTACAGGGTGGAGCAACTAGGTAGGTGTATCTAATAGAGTGGACAGTGCGTAGACACAGTGTTTAGAAACGTCAGCAGTTCATTTATTTATTTAGTTATTGGCTATATGAAGTAATTATTATTATTATTATTATTGTTGTTGTTGTTGTTGTATTTAATATAATATATTATTTTTATTATTATTTTTTTTTTATATTTAATATATTTTTATTATATTATTATGTTTTAGTCCTAGCAGATTTTCCCTTTTGGTAAAACATGTATTTTGACCCAAGATTTTGACAACCCATGACCTTACTAACAATTTTCGGAGAACAATAGCCTACTGGAGAACTGCCTCAATATTTCACATCACTCTTAAAAGCAGCAACCAAAATATTTCTGTTCTTTCACCACACACACACACATGCAGGTGTTGCTTTTGTTTACTTACTCTCTCTTTCTTTGTGTGAACGTTGAGGCAATGCTGGCAGCCTTGGCTTTTTGCCCTGCACGATTTGGGTGCCTGTATGACTTACAGATGTGTAACACAAAGCCGATTCAGACAGAGAGGTGTTAACAGCTGGTAGGAGCAGCTGCACTGTACACATGGTCAGTATTCAGTTAACACCTGATTTAGTGGCCTGATTTAATACCGGCTATTTCTCTCTGTATCTGCTTCAGTTATTTTACTCTCTAATTCCTTTTCACTGGTTGTTAAACTGTAGCTATGGCAACACTTCAAGTACATGACGTTTGCTTGAAAAGGCATTGTCATAAAATGACTCACGTGGCACGGTGCTTAGGATACGGGGCACAGAAAAATCTTTCTACATAAGTTATGTTTTCTGTTTTCCCTTATTTGATCTGGTTCTACCCTGTGGCTGTAATACTATTTTTAATATTAGTTAAAGTTATGATGTACTGGTTCTTGGCTTCGGTACTGTTTAAACAACACTCAACCATAGCCAGACTGTTTTGACTTTAATGAGGTAAAGATGAATGGTTTGAGTTTTTGAACCTTTTACAGGGACTTCCCAAAGTGTGTGCCGCGCCGTACTGTTTACCTCTGATAATTAGGTCCACATGAGGTCAAATGGGGACCTTAAATTAGTGCACATCACATGCAGTATTTATATAGTACATATCTGTGGCCTATTCTTACACATGGAATAAATGAAAAGATTTAGAGTTATTACACAAACCTATGTGCATCTCACAGAGAGAGAGAGAGAAAGAGAGAGAAAGGAGGGGTGAGAGCTAAGAGCCAATCAGATCTCAGGAAAAGAGTGCAACTTCAAGGAACATGCAAACCATTACTATTAACAAACAGAAAAAGGTTTACTCAGAGTTCTGTACAAAACATGTCTGCCATTTATGTATAATTTGTCTGTACATTATTTATATTATATTCAAAAGGACAATCACTGAATGTAAATTCAGATTTACTTGTTGATCTGGCTAAAGCTCAGAGTTTGTGTGTGTTTCTTTGTTTTGGGGCTTTTTTATGTTTATTTTTTTTTACGGCAACATCTTGATGAAAGTGTGGCATTCACTGTGCAAAGTTTTAGACATCAGTAAGCACATTGTTACACTGGCTCGTTACCCAACATGATATTTGCGGGAAGAGGCAAGCCTAGGCAAGAGTTCAAAAGTAAATGCAGACATTCCATGTTAGTGAAATACATTTATGTTTATATACACTACTGTGCAAAAGTCTTAAGCACCCTATTGTTTTTAGGTGCAAATTGTTATTGGTGGGGGTTTTTTTTGAGTCAGTACAAAAAGATTTTATATTTCCAAAAGTTACTTTTCCAACAAAAAGTTAAATGCTACACAAAAATGTTTGTACGTCAGTAACGTAAGTGACACATTACATGTTTTGCTTGTAAAAAAAGAAGTAAGTGTGACAGTGTGACAAAGTCTCCAGAAGAGCTGTGGCAGATTCTCCAAGACGCTCAATAAAATAAACCTGCACACATTGTACCTGGGAACACTGTTTAAGAAAAAGCCACACCATATATGGACTTCCTTTAGTCTATTACTGTTTACTGCACTTTATAGTGTTTTCTTTTATGTAGAAACATCATTATTTTCGAAGGCGTCTTTGCTTTACTGCGAGTCTTTGCACCTGTCTAAGACGTCTGCATCGTACTGTACAGTATTCAGCTGGTAAGTTTTACTGAGCGTCTTGGAGAATCTGGAGACTCTTCTGGAGACTTTGACTGTCACACTTACTTCTTTTCTTGCATGCAGAAACCAGGTCTGGGTTATTTGGTATTCTTATCCGTTGGGCTTCCACAAAGAAATAAAAACACGGTACAAACACACACACACACACACACACACACACACACACACACAGGGAAAGAGCAAAACACAGTCTGCACTTCCTTGTCACTTCAGCTTGCGCCAAGCTCCTTTCGTCTTTTGCGTCTATGTGTTGAGTCTGCCACCGTAGTGTTATTTGTCTGGTACGCTTGGCAAACACGGAGTCGAGAGGCTTTAGATGTGAACGCAGATGGGGACAGATGAGGCAAACTGTCAACAGCACACAAGTGGGTGCAATATGACAGCAGAGATTGAATGCTATCAATACGTAGAAAAAAACAACTTATTACACATTATTTCTTCAGTGGGCCTCAAGGCCAACCCATCAAGGGCTGAATTAAAAAACCAAAAGTGAAAATGATTTGAGTTCAGGTACTCTTACTCATAAGGTAGATTTATATAAAGAAATTCAGACGAAGGATGAATCACTAGATCTTTGTATATATTTTATATTTAAGTTAACCAGGACAAAGTACCATAATACATTTTTCAAGCAGAACATCTCACACAGTAAGCGTACCATTACACCATTATGTGCATAAATATGGAGTGTGAGCATATTGTAGGGGCTTTTTTTCTAAAAAGAAAAATGCAACAAGAGTGAGAGACAAGACGGAAAAAAGAGAAAGGATACAAAAAAAGAAAGGCGGCTCATTGATTAGCAGTACTTCTTGTTCCAGTCCATCTTGCGAATTGAATTGGACAGAAGTCCCTTCAAGCACAGAGCAATACCAGAAGAATTTATTTGAGCTGCTTTGATAGCATTCAGATCTGAAGCTTGAAAATGTGTCTTTTTGACTAGAAATAAACAGAGACGAATTTAGGTCATGAGCTCGGGGAAGAAAAAGTAATGCATACACAGATTCATTGCATTGGATAACTTTACCCTGAGAAATGTGGAAGGTTTTAGCAATGCGCTGCCTTCATGCGTTTCATGAATTAAAGCCTCGGTTTACTGGATCGTCGGTTCTCGTCCACACAGGGAGCTTGGCAGGTATAGAGGAAGGATGGGAAATGAAATGAAAATTATTCATGTAGGTAAAGCAGGTGGCATTATGACTCAGTGGTTGTGCAGTAACTACAGTATAATATCAATTTTCCCAGTTGGGAATAATGTTTCAGCAGCTCCAGTAGCAAAAATTACCCTTGAGAGAAAAAAAAATCACTCAGTGAAAGACATGTATTTCATAGAACCTTTCCATTCAAGCGGCTACGAATAAATCAGCAGAAAAAGGAAAATAAAATATAGAAAAGGCACCAGAAAATTATTAGGTCTGGTTCAGATTAAAATAGGCTAACCATATGTAATAAAAAGCATTAAATAAGGAAAGAGAAAGGGGGAAATGAATTGTTCAGCGTTCTTGCCAAGTCTAGGGTTCTTTGGGTTCTGCCCCATAATCCTCTGCTCGGTATGTCTCCTCGGAGTATCTCCAGTGTTCTTGAACAATGTGCTGAACTGTTTGCATGACTTCTGGTTTTAGGTTTAACTGTAAAATTTGGTCAATGGAAATCTCCCACAGGAATTGTTTAAGAAACCTTTAAGTTCCACAAAGTTTTCTGGAAATTTGGTGGACATGCATTTATATGTATGTGTGAGAGTCTGGGAAAACCGGTCGCATGTTGCCGTGGCTGAATACGGGGAAACAGGACGCTCAGTAAAACTTACCAGCTGATTAGTGTATAGTATGATGCCTAAGTCTTAGGCACATGCAAAGACTTTTGGCTTTTAAGCTTTTCTGAGCATCATGGAGATACTGCTACAGCTCTTCTGGAGACTTTGACTGTCACGCTTACTTCTTTTTTTGCATGTAAAACCCAGCAGCCTTCATTATGTTTTTTGTCTGAAAAGTGATCTGTTATGTAATGTGTTGCTTTGAATATTGACATACAAACATTTTTGTGTAACATCTACTTTTTTGTTGGAAAAGTAACATTTGGAAATATAAAGTCTTTTTGTACTGACTCAATAATGCAGAACTAAAAAAAACCAACCCCACCAATACCAAAAGTTGTACTTAAAAACAATAGGGAGCCTAAGACTTTTGCACAGTATTGTATATAAATGTAAATATGTTTCTAGACAGACAGACAGACAGACAGACAGACAGACAGACAGATAGATAGATAGATAGATAGATAGATTTTATAATAGGCAGTGTTGTGATACACACTGTCAGGCTGTTCTGACACACTGAAAGTCACCAAGCTCCTGATTGTACACACTAGGACTCATCACACACACTATTTAAGCGTCTGTTCTGTTTGTTCTCTGTGAAGTTTCGTTCAGTGTTCATACCTGCCGATTCCAAGCTGTTGATTCAGTATTGTGTTTGCGCTGTGTTTTTGACCTTTGCCTTGTACCTTGGCTCTGTTCTTTTTGGATTTGCCTGACTTGTGCCTGATTCACAACTATGAGTGTTGCCATTTGTTTTGGACCTGTTACAAGTTTTTTAAATAAAGCGCTACTACGTTTGCATCCACCCCACCCCAATTTCACCGTGTGTGTTCTCAGGCTGTGAGACATATTCTCATTGATGACAGATATTCCTGGCTATTATACAATCTAATCCATGTGTTAAACACACCAGACATAATACCCATTCAGTTATGAATATACACCTCCTTCTCCTCCTCCTTCTTTTCTCAGTCTCTGAGGCAGCAGGTCGACAAACAGCACCAGTGTTAGACACAACCTAAATCAGAGACCAATTCACAGGCCTTTCCTTGCACCTTCAAACAACCATTGAGTGCTAAAGTTTATCTTTTAAAACTGAAAGACCTTCTCTAATTTCACGCTTCCAATGGTTTACTTCAGTAAATCTATCCTACAATATTCTTTATTACTCAGCAGTCAGTCATACAATTTTTAAACACAGTGATACAGGGGTACAGGGGTGGCTCAGTGGTTAAGGTGTTGGGTTACTGAATAGAAGGTTGTGGGTTCAAGCCCCAGCACCACCAAGCTGCCCCTGTTGGTCCCTTGAGCAAGGCCCTTAACCCTCAACTGCTCAGTTAGCTAGTCAGTATAGATGAGATAAATGTAAGCCACTCTGGATAAGGGTGTCTGCCAAATACCATAAATAATACAAAAATAGATTACAAATAAAACATAAAAAAATACAGAGAAGATTTAAAATGTATAGGGGAAGAAAAGTATCAGCACTGAGGTCTTTAATCTATACCAGGTTTCCTTCACCATATGTTTGCGTTTCGCAAGGCAGGTTTTAGTACATACAGCTAAGCACAATGTTATGCTGTATCTACAGTTATCTGTATGTGAGATCTGGTGCTTGAAGTGTGTTTCTGATATGGATTCTTTAGGAAAGTCAAACGGGAAAGCTTAAGGTCAAACCTGTAATCCCATGATCCAAACGGACAGGTGAACACAATATCAAAGAGAAGGTCAATAGCAGCGGCGGTGGCTGATTGGCAGCAGTCAGCATTTGGAAATTATTTCAGGCAGTCCCTGAAAATAAGTCCACCTGAACTCGGTGACCTGACTGATTGCTTCGACAGTAAACAAACCGTAATTTTACTTGGTGGCTGTTCAAAGAGAAGGGTGTCTTAGAGATTGTGGACTTTAGTTGATCTAGATTAAGGTTATTCAGCTAAGATTTGTGAAGGTCAAGTTTAATCAAATTCCTTGCATACGTCCCTTGCATAACAGCGAACATGACTAAATGCTGACAGGAGTTATTTTTTTAATGCTGAACCATTAGTAAATATTTCAATAATAAATAATTTGTTTCATATAAAAATAACATAAATCAATCAATCAATCAATCAATTAATCAGTCAGTCAATCTATCTATCTATCTATAATATATAATAATAATAATAATCATAAAAATAATAATAATCATTTGCTAATGCAAATGAAATGAAAAATCTCTGTGGAATCTCCTCCGTTGCTGATGAAATGCATCCAGCTCTATAGCTAGTCTCTGGGTCTGATGAGCTACTTTCAGCTAAATAATTTACTTGGATGAGAAGCAACAGACGATCTGCTACAGAAACCACATATTTAGAAAACTGGAATTGCTGAACTCTACGCTATTTTTCCAGTTTAGTCCACATCTGAACTACAGTTCACATCTTGCCTAGACATTCATAAAATCATTTTACCAGAAACGAGGCACCGCACTGAAACTCCAGAGGTTTGATGCGCTTTAACTTGTGATCATCAAGTGCAGATGGAAGCATGATATATTTTAAGTTCCAAAGCATTCCATTACGAGGATGTAATGCTTCTGAATATGACTTTGCAATAAAGTTGGATCATTTACCAAGAACTTATTAATAAAATAAATTTGGACCATTCAGCAAGAACTGATTCAGTTACACAAGTATGTAAGTGATTCAGTTCAGTAACTACAGGAAGTATCAGACTGACATTTTATAAAGGTGTAATAAATCCTGCTTTGTTACTCGGTTATTCATCCTGACGCATAGAGGAAACTAATAGGAAAAGGATGTCATCTCAAGAGTGAGAGTCCAGATCTGCCATGGGAATTTAAAGGGATAATAATGAAAAAAGTATGAAGTCACTGAAGAGGATGACAGTAAGTTATGTGTCTGTCGATGTGCGTGAGCTGCACAGTCTACGCTGAAGTACCAGAAAAACTGGTATACCAGTTAATTCTTGGAGGGAAAGTTCTTTGTGATGTTTGTTGAGGCCCCAGCATTGAATTCCTATGTTACTTGAGGCAGTGTTACACGCCTATCACATGAAACGATTCTTTCCAGTCAACACTGGTCACGTTCACCCAGAGTCTTTTTACAGCCACACTGCTGTCATACGTTAGAGGTTTTGCTGGAATTCTTGTAGTCACGGTACACCCCTGAAATGCTCAAATGTGAAAATCCAAACTTTGCTTCTACCTCTGAAATGCCATGACCCATCTCACAAGCTCCAACTATTAAACCGTGCTGAAAACCATGATTGTGATAACTTGCCATTCTCACAGAAGAAACAGCTCTAGAAGCTTCCATAGACCTCTATCACTTTACATACTCACTGGCAGACACAGTCAATGACATGCATAGGTGGCCTTGCTATGTATTTTGCACAGGTTCCAGTACCAGTTTTTTTGGTACTTCACTGTATTACCTGAACATAAGTTATTGCTTGTCTTATCAGTCATTTTAAAAAGGTATACTGCAGTTTCACTTTGACCTTAAGCAGTGCTCACTTTTTTTAATTAGAAACAAACAGTTCTCCTTGTCCTCCCAGCAAACAGTTATTCACTAGATGGACAAATTTAGCATCAAGGTCAGACACCTTATAGATAATGCCATGGCACAGTGGTCACATGCTGTTTTGCTGTCATGTGTCTAACAGCACTGGCTTTGCTGCTTAAGTGAAAAAACCCAATAATAAGCCCCTGGACCCAGGGTAGATTGGTCATTTTTTTCAAAGTGGTCTGATACGGGGGATATAGTTAAGACTGGGAAATGGACCGTGGCCTGCGGTCATACTTAATTGTGGATTGAAAAATAGGATTAATGTTGTCATTAAGCTAGATTTTGGCTTATTAAAGATTTGACACTGATGCATATTATAAAGCAGGATTCTGCTAATGAACTAATTTTATTTCTGTTTTGCTTTAAATTAGAGACAAAAAAGCACAAATCCAAGACAAGACGTCTGTTGCAAAGTTCGTTTGAAAGTTCAAAATGACTCACAAGCCTTTTCTCACTAGAGGACATTTGTCTCTAAAGGAGAAAGATAAAAGTATGAGAGAGAGAGAGAGAGAGAGAGAGAGCAACAGAGAGATAGAGAGAGAGAGAGAGAGCAACAGAGAGAGAGATGGTGATGAGATAGTGTGAATGAGAAGAGGAATGTTTGGGGGAATAAGTCACACAGCAAATCTGGGGGAACAGATCGAGACACATCGCCTGTTGGGAAGCCCTCATGGATCTGCCATTTTGAGTGAGCATCTATGAAAGTCCCCTATTGTCACTCCAAGGTTCAGACACACAGGGGCGGGAGAGACTTCATGGTCTAAAACACTATCTCCACATCTCCACCCTGCTGCAGCTGCTCCACCCCTACAGAGAGTAGTTGATTCATCCGTCATGTGTCCAAGGCAACAAAAAAGAAATAAACTCAAAGGAAGATGCTTCTCTTAGTCTTTAGCAGCAACAGCTAGAACAATATGAGCTCAGTTAGCAGATTTGGTTAACCAAAGAGATTTGCATTCAGTGAACCCACAATGTAAAAAAAAGCTTGCATACAGCTGTAGGAAATGGAATCCCATGGCTTTTCTGTGCAAATGTACTGAAATGTTGAGCATATTGAACGGGATGTAAAGGCAAATATCGGCTGGCATGTTGAAGTTGGTGGATAATATGATTACATGGTAATATGAGAAGAAGTGTGTAATAGGAGAACATGGGAGTCATGTGCTGGAATTCTGAATTAGAAAACTCATGACTCCCATCTTTATTTACTACAGGGGTGGCTCTACAACTGGGAACAACAATAAGCCCTGGAAACTCTTTTTTTGAGCATTGAATCTAAGAAAACTCGCATTTACAGTACTGTCTTAGGCACCCTATTGTCTTTAGGTACGACTTTTGTTACTGATGTTCCTTTTTTTATAGTGTTAATTTTCCAACAAAAATGCAACAAAAGCAACACCTTACACAACAGAGCACTTTTCAGACAAAAATCATAATGAAGGCTGCTGGGTTTTGCAAAAAAGAAGTAAGTGTGACAGTCAAAGTCTCCAGAAGAGCTGTGGCAGATTCTCCAAGATGCTCAGTAACACGTAAAAGCGAATTACCTTATAAACCTGCACACATTGTACCCACACTGTTTAAGAAAAAGACACACCAAATATGGACTTCCTTTAGTTTATTACTGATTACTGCATTTTATAGTTTTAGGCGTCTTTGCTTTACAGCGAGTCTTTGCATGCGCCTAAGACTTCTGCATCGTCCTGTACAGTAATCAGCTGGTAGCTGGTTTAATCATGGCATTTACGCCATTTGGCAGACACCCTTATCCAGAGTGACTTACATTGATCTCATTTATACAGCTGGGCAGTTGAGGGTTAAGGGCCTTGCTCAGGGGCCCAACAGTGGCAGCTTGGTGGTGCTG